>JABUQX010133877.1:20000-22762 GCA_015478945.1 Trachelipus rathkii
ATGCATGACAGACCGCGCGCTCCCGGCAACGCAGTTGCCTAAAATTAATATTAATTCTTCTTTTTTCTGTGTTTTATTTTACAAAAAAAAAAGTAAAAAATAAAATTTCTCAAAATAATTAGTTCATTACTTTAACTTTCATTGTGTGACATAAGTTCTAGACTTTTACCTTTATTGCCATATTTATAATTTATTTCATTTTACATTGTTTAAAAAAAAAATAAATAAAAAAAAAAAAAAAAAAAAAAAAAACATGCTTGTGGCACCATGCGCGCTCTTGTAAATTTAGTTCGATAACGCAAGTTATGAAAAAAAAATTGGCTTCAGCTTCACTGGAAGCGGATAATGGACATGAGACTTTTATTGAATCAAAAATTTTAATTTAAAGTCGACTTATAAAATAAAATAAAAAAATAAAAAATATTTTTTTTAAGGAAACTCAAATGGAGGAAGAATGGAGCTTTAATTCAGTTCTTTTCGTAATAATAATAATAATAATGATAATAATAATAATAATAATAATAATAATAATAATAATAATAATAATAATAATAATAATAATAATAATAATAATAATAATAATAATAATAATAATAATAATAATAATAATAATAATAATAATAATAATAATAATAATAATAATAATAATAATTATAAAAATAATAATAATAATAATAATAATAATAATAATTAATAATAATAATAATAATATTTTAATAATAATAATAATAATAATAATAATAATAATAATAATAATAATAATAATAATAATAATAATAATAATAAGACAAACAAAGCGATATCATGACTAATTTAGGTAATGATCTACCTAATTTTCCAATCAGTTCTTTTTTCACAAAAAGGAATAAAAATATAATTTGGACTTGAAAATAAAGAAGCTACTAAAAATATTTTCTGGTCTTGAAGTGGAGAAGGCTCCAACACATTTGGTCAATATGAAGATTATCTTCGCATGGCTCTTGAGGCTGGGAACCTTCTTCTGCCATTTTACTCTTCCCATGAACAGTCGCAGCCATATGCGAAACAGTGTATATAAAATATATATATATATATATATATATATATATATATATATATATATATATATATATATATATATATATATATATATATATATATTTATATACATTATATATTTTTGTGAGATACAGATCTATATATATACTCACCAACGTCAAGTTCATGGCACTGAATATATTGTAGATGGCTAAGCTAAATAACTGTTTCATTCCTTTTTTTGTATTATCAAGGTCACTGAGGTGATTCTGTCACCAACGGCGTGCCATGGGGAGAGAGCCAGTTATGAAAAAGAGATCGGAGAGCCAACATCTTGACACTCTCTCGGTCCAAAAATTGATACTTTAATCGTAATCAAAGTTAAGGAATTTAAAAAGCAATTTATTTTTCAACACTAAAATATATTAATGTGTGTTGGTGTAAAATAGTCATTAAAAATATTTAATAAACAATTAAACAATCCTAGGGTTTTAATTTCATAATAAGCTTATTATTAATATTGCAAAGGTGATTCTGTTAATAGAGCTATTAACATTAAAGAGATCCGTCTTTAAATCTATATATATATATATATATATATATATATATATATATATATATATATATATATATATATATATATATATATATATATATATATATATATATATATATATATATATATATATATATATATATAAACACCCATGTCCAGCACTTTAATCCTACCACAGACTTAAACAACCCCCTTCCTCTCCAGCACTACTCTATAAACAAATTCTAAACAATATCCCACCTCCTCAAAATAACACATCACACACCAAACATATCCACACCCTCCTAACTGAAAACTACCTAAGAAACAGACCAACTAACAACATACTAAACGAGCATCCACCCGAAATAGCTCCAGAATTCAACTCGCTCTCCAGATCCATGCAAACATCCTTGGCCAAACTAAGATGCGGCCACCACCCAAACCTACAGTACTACAAACACAGATTCAATTTAAACCAAGCCATTTCAAACACTTGTCCAAATTGTAACCTGGCCCCTGAAACAGTCTCTCACTTCCTTCTGACCTGTCGTTCTAACTCTCAACCCAGAGCAATCTGGAACATTTCATCCCTGGTAGGTCTGTGGAGGAAACCGGCCGAGGTGGCGGGGTACCTTGGAGAAGTGTGGCAGCCCTGAAATATATTTATATATATATATATATATATATATTAAATATTTTATATATAAAAATATATATATATATATATATATATATATATATATATATATATATATATATATATATATATATATATATATATATATATATATATATATATATATATATATATATATATATATTTATATATATATATATATATATATATATATATATATATATATATATATATATATATATATATATATATATATATATATATATATATAATATATATATATATATATAACCCTTCTAACTTATATATATATTATTTATATATATTCTGAAGGGTCCCTGTAAAAAGCTCAATCGATCATGTTTATTCAGCAAAATATTTCATAAACTTTTGTGCATTTGCAGTGTAACATTTTGGAAATTATATATATATATATATATATATATATATATATATATATATATATATATATATATATATATATATATATATATATATATATATATATAATATATATATATATATATATATATATATATATATATATATATATATATATATATATATATA
>JABUQX010133878.1:0-12500 GCA_015478945.1 Trachelipus rathkii
ATTATCGGTTATTATACTACTATATATAAGTAATAATATATATTATATAGTATATTATAATATACTATCCTATATATATATATCTACTATATATTACTATACTTAGGGATTTAAAGCACTATTAATTAAAATTTTTAAGACGGATATATTTTTAATCACTTTATTAATCTTTATTATCTTTAAGTTTACTACGTTAGTCCTATCCCTAGGGTTGGTAGTATGCATCTCTATATATCTCTATATCTATATATATTAGCTGTTATTATTTATATAATTTTTGCTATGTTATATATGATGCATACTAATAATTAATATATAATATAGTATATATTAATTGAAGTTACGTGTTGTAGTGGTATCACTGCGATATCTGAGTAGGTACTTCTTAGAGAGCAGGTAAAGGGATGAAACCTTGAATTATACTTATAGATTACTGATCTAATTCGTAGCTTCCGAAGTTACGTGTTTGTAAGGGGTAATGCATACTGGCGGCATACCTGAGGAGTGTACTTTTGAGATTCAGGTGAAGAGGGTGAAATTCGGTAATACTTTATAGGTGATTGACAATATTTAAAATCGTAAAGACGCTGCCGAAATGTTACTGATGTTCTATGGTGCTTATCAACTTTACGGAGCTTAGCGATTACTCCTAGAGTGGGGTACTTTCTTACGAAATAAAGCGTAACAAAAGGAGATAAATTACTTGAATTTACTTAGAGGTGTCTACGGACTTAAACTATTAGGTTCTGTATCGATAGAAAGTTACGTGTAAAGTACACCGTAGGTTGGATAATAAAGGACGCACGATACCTAAGTGAGGGGGTACTACCTAATTCATTAGAATATGATGAATTAGCAGGATCGGATAACTTAGATATCCTAGAAGATAGATATGATCATTATACATTAGAATTACGTCGCTGGACGAGAGTTACGTGTTTGTACGTGAGTTAATCAACATAGGACGCCAGTATGCAAGTGAGTTGTCATGTCTTAGAGATTAGGGTATAGGCACTCGCAGAAATTTTGGACTTTATCTACCGATATATGTGTGTCATAAGCGAGTTACATGTTCGTTTCTGCTGAAGCGTGTACCAGAAGTACGTTGGAGTAGTAGGATGCGTAAGGCAGAGGGTGTTAGGTATCACTGCGTATAGGATTGATGACTCTTGAGAAGCTTTTAGGTTGTGATCACCAAGTAACTGACAAGCTATGGGTTGATGACAGGGTCTTAGTTGATGAGGTGTCTATGGCCTGATATCCTCGTGCGCTGACGAATTTTGTTAGGTGCATAGTGTGGTGTGGCACTAGATATGGTTTTGTTACATTGACGGAGGATTATTTAGAGAGAGACGGTCATGATAATTGAATATACTTATATGTATAACTTTACGATAACCTCGATCTTCGCGAAGTACGTGATGTATGGTGGTATCCATGGCGCGAAATACATCTGAGGAAGTATGTTTTTAAGATGGATTAGTGAAGGATGAAACTTGGAATCTTAGGGAGGTGGTTGAATATACGTCGCTGACGTAGTTCGTTGTTTAGTGGTATAAATGGGCGCAATCTGAGGAGGTACTTTTAGGAGATTCAGGTGAAGGGAGTGAAACTAACATTTTGGTAATATTCTTTCTTGAAATTGGTCAATAGTGTACGTGTTCTATGCTGTCATCACTGGTGCGATACCAAGGAGGTACTTCTTAGACAATAGGTTAAGGGTAAACTTGATATCTTAGAGCGGTGTTGATATAACACATCGTCGCTTGACGGAAGTTAAGTGATTAGTGGTTTCATAGTGCGATATCTAAGGAGGTACTTCTTAGAGATTAGGTAAAGGGATAAAATTTGATATACTTATAGATGTTGACATAACATCGTCGCTGACGAAGTTACGAGATGTAGTGGTATAGATGGGTCGATACCTGAGTGAGGTATACTTAGAGATTAGGTAAAGGAAATAAAACTTGGTATAACTTAGAGGTGTTCGAGCTATAACTCACACGTCGCTGACATCGAAGGTACGTGGTGTATGTGGTGCAGATGGTTATCGTTATTTCTCGAGGTGGTAATTTCTAGAGAGTAGAGGAATTGGGCCGAACCATGGTATAAATACTTTATAAAAAGGTATGATAACATACTTCGCACCTCACGCGACGTTTACGTGTTTAGTGGTAACACGAGATAGTTCTGATATTGAGGGAGGTACTTCTTGGAGAGTAAGGTAAAGGGAAAACTTGGTATAACTTAGAAAGGTGTTTGAACATGACTTCCCGTCATTTGGTTAACTACACTTAAGCCAAAAAATCAATTCCGTTTTTATAAAGTTGAAAACTAACATTTCTATTTTCAAATCTCATTTTCCTTCTATCAAAGTCAACTAATATATTTTTCCTAAGTTGAAACATGTATATATATTGTTTGATATTTTTATTTTTGTTTTCATTCTACTTTTATGCTTTGTGATTAATTTTTTATTTTAATTTTTAATTATTTTTAAATTTTTATTATTTTTATTTATTTTTAATTTTTATTTTTTTAAAATTTATTTTTAAAACTTTTTTTATTTATTTCATTTTACTTATTATTATTATGTTAGTAGAAGTTCAATTTAAAATTATGTATTATATCGTATTTAGTATTTGATTACTTATTATTATTATTATTATTGTTATTATTATATATTATTATTATTGATTATTACTTATTACTTATGTATTATTATTTTTATTATATTATTTTATTATTATTATTATTATTATTATTATTATTATTATTATTATTATTATTATTATTATTATTATTATTATTATTATTATTATTTATTTTTATTATTATTATTATTTTTATTATTATTCATTGTTTATTATTATTATTATATATTGATTTTGTTAGTATTATTTTTGCATTATTATTATATTTAATGTTTAAAGAATTGAATTTTGCTTTTAAAAACTTTTTATTTATTTTAATTTTACATACGTAATTCAGCAATTTATTTTTCAGCTTTAAATTGTTATTTCTGCAGGATTCTATTTACCGTCTTCGAAAATATAAGTTATTAATTCAAACACTTTTAAATTTTAATTTTTCATCTTATATTGTTTTAAACTATAATTTTTGTTGTTTGGACCTTTGTTTGTGAGTTTTTATCGAGCCTCAAGCGTAAAGGACGTAAAGCCGTAGGGGTATAAAGGAGGTAAACCGTAAAGCATCCGCTAGGGGTACCCCCATCTACCATCAGGCTAGCTGTGCTGTTTTTAAATGTTTTTACTGGCTTTAGTAGCTACTAAAAACATGTTTTTATGACCCTAAAAATGCGTTAAAGCGAGTACTGATTTATTAGCTTTAGGTGTGTAAAAATGCAACTTTTTTACGTTATAAACTACATAAAGAAATGTTTTTTGTGTTATCTTATACAAAATACTCGACACTTGAATCAATAATCACGGGTTAGGAGGATGGTTGGATGGTGGTGGTTTGATTTACTGATTTTACTGCTTTAGGGTGTTGTAAAAATGTTAAATTTTTACAAAATAATGACTTGAATCAATAGACCAACGGGGGAGGGTGGGTGGGTGGTTTGATTGATGATTGACTGCTTTAAGATGGTGTAAAAACGCAATTTTTTACGTTATAAACATGAAAAGCATAAAATTTTTAGTAAAATTATATTTTTTATTAACGAAATAAATAAAAATAAATAAAAAAATGAAATAAAATGAATAAAATTGAAAAATAAATTACAAAATTTAAAACTAACACTAAGTAAAAATAAATAGCACACAATTATTTTTGTATACGTTCTATAAATAAGAAAACGAGATTTGAAAATAGAAATGTTAGTCCCTTCAACCTTTTAGAAAACGGTTATCTTTGTAAGATGCAATCCTTCTCCTTCATCCTTCTTGCCTTGCCTCCATCTTCTGTTTGGCGTTCCGTTTCATTTCTTCTGGGAACGCCTACTTCCGGGGGGGGGGGGTGTCCTCAGACACCTCTTTTACGAACGTAACTATATGGTCATATTCGATTTATACGTACTACTAAACATGTATGGATAACTAAACGAATATTTATTAATTAGCACCTGACAATTTATCCGGTGCTGGTACTGACTTCCGTGCACTGCTGCACTCAAACTCTTTCTCCTGCACCTTTCCTTCTTGGACTCCGACTCCTTCTTCTCTGAATTGGAGCATTTTGAACATTCCTATTTCTTTGCATCGTTTTTAAATTGTAAGTCTAAATAGATCTTAGATGCATTCATATTCATAATTCTACTGGTGAGACTCGACTTTGATCATTTTTCTCTCCTCACCGCTTTTCGGTACGGTTCCCCCCAGTACGATAATACTCCCTTTTACAAGATTATAAACCAGGGCTTGCATGAGTTGTCAAGTCCGGAGTCGTGGAGTCGGGTAATTTTTCCCAGAGTCGGAGTCGGGTCGAAATTAATGTGGCAAGTGGAGTCAGAAAGTCGGAGTCGGAGTCGAAAATTACTGTGTAACTGGACAACTGAAGTCGGAGTCGAAAACTGTAAAGAACCATTATTATTATTATTATTATTATTATTATTATTATTATTATTATTATTATTATTATTATTATTATTATTATTATTATTATTATTATTATTATTATTATTATTATTATTATTATTATTATTATTGGTCTTTAAACTGTTGATCTTCAGTTTTTCATAAAGCAATTTTTTTTTAATTAGTTATCAACCACGTTAATTAATTAATTAAAACTGATACTTAGAAAAGAATTATTTTTAATTTAGTCCAAGTTTCCTTTTTTTAATTTACATATTTGTGTAATATCTATATATATATATATATATATTAATTATATTACTATTAAATATAAAGGATATATTTATGTATATATAATGTATGCCAAACATATCCTCAAAAGAAATTATTATATTATATAATATATATATATATATATATCTATATATATAACTAAATATATATACATATATATACACGGGAGTGTCTCAAAATAATGTACTAACACATTGACTGCTTTTTTGTTTTTCAGGTGTAAATACTGTAACAGAATGGTAGAAGATCAACTTAGGGCTTTGAAGAGAGAAAGTTTGTCCATAAAATCTATTGGACCACAGAAAGGCCACGGAGGGCAAACACGGTTCAGAGGTAGTTCAATAAACAGCCCCACCAACGCACCGAACCATTCCCCCATCAGAGAGAAATTTGAAGCAAATGGAACCGTTCACAACGTCAAAAAGAATGTTCTGGACGACCACGGACATCCACCAAACCCTGCAAAGGAAGAGTTAGGTACAGGATACCCTCATACCAATTCCCAAGGAAATGCTCTACGCACACGGCTCGGGAAACATAAATCTCAAAGATAGCGTCCATCCACCTTGAGGCGTTACGCTGGAAATGCTACCTACCAAGACTACTCCATGCTCTCATTGAGACGATCCGGATCGGAGACTTCAATTTTGTGAATGGTACCTGACTAAATGTGCAGAAGATGCAGGGTTTCCATACAAAATTGTCTGGAGCGATGAGGCCCACCTTTAAATTAAATGCTTCGACTTAATCGGCCATCTGTTACCTACTGTGGTCCGCAAATCCCCTTGTTAAACTTGCTCTGAACATGCTTTAACCTACCAGGGGTAACTGTGTGGTGTGGGATTTCAGCATGGGCTCAAGGACTTTTTTTTAACGGAGCGGTCGATGGAAAGGTACCTAACCTTGCTGCAAGAGTCGTCGGTCGGACCACACATTGACGAGATGTTTGGTGATAACGACGTGATTAGTTACTTTCTAGCAAGATGGAGCACTGTACTCACACATCTACCATGCGATTGTTAGCAGCTCACCTCGATACAGGCATTTTCAAACACACTGGACTTGGACGAAAAAGGGGGTAGTATTGAATAACCTGCGCGTTCCCCAGATCTCACGCCAATGTACTTCTTTTTATGGGGATAACTCAAGGACAGAGTTTATCGCTCAAACCAAGAACGATAATAAATGCACTGAAATTGGAAATCGAAAGACTATGCCGCGACATTCCAAATGAACTGTTTCGTGTCGTTTGCCGACTCATTGGTTTGCGTTATCAGCTGTGTCTGGACAATGGCAGTCATCATTTTGAACATTTGCAAACATGATTCTTTAATAATGTATGTTCTGTAATTCATATATTGTCACTCATGTTCATCCAAATAAAGTTTTGTAATAGTCCTTCAAAGTGGTAGTGTTATTAGTATAATATAACTATACGTATTGATATATATTATATATATTAATATAGTATAGTGGTATATATGATTATATATATATAATATATATATATATCTATATATATTATATTATATATATATATATATATTAGGTGCAACCGAATCTCCGGCTCCGGCTTGGCCGGAGTCTTCCGGCTTTTTAAAGATCTCGCGGCCCGGCCGGAGACCACTAGTCTCCCGCTTTCTCCGGCCGGAGACCTATATTTTTAAAAAGTAGTTTTGAAAAAAAATAGTTATAATTCAGTGAAAGTAAATATTTGACTTCAAGCCAATAAATAGATGGATAAAGCAAACCTGATCATACAATAGTGCAAAATAATTATTTTAATAGTTTTTTGTTGTAGTGATAATATTAAAAACTAATACTAATATTATAACTATAAAAAAATAGTATACACAATATGAATAGCCCTATATGACACCATTTATCTAAATTGACTAATTATTTTGATCAAACAACTTAAAAGGGGTTTGATATCCAAAATGACTACCCATAACAAAAAACCACTTTTGATAAATCTAGCTTTAAAAATGCATAGCATAGGTAAATGAAATGGGAAAGAACTTAAACTCACAAATCATATCATGACAAAAGACTAAAAATTATGTTATAATATCTTTAATCTTTAATTATTAAAAGTTTTAAGTTTTAACAAACTAACATTTAAAACTTATTTTCATTTTAGATTCTTCATGTGAATCTGTATGAGACTAGATTATTTTGATCATCATTTTGTTCATCCGAATCTGAACTTAATGTAATATATTTTCTTTAGCTTTTATGAAAAGTTTTACTTCTTCTTTGAGCATAATTTTTATTTTATTTATAATTCCTAATAACATAGTGAAATAACTGCATTACATATTTAGAACAGTAGCAGTACATAAAGTTTCTTCTTTTTAATGGTACCCTGAAACGTTCAGTAACAGAATTTATAACAGTTCATCTTTCTAGTTTTTTACAATCGCTATCCTTCAACGTTTTTTCCTAAAATACTTTTGCATTCATTAACTGCAGGTTATTACAAAAGATGAATCTACATCATCATCACTCAGCTCTCTTAGTTAGTTAATTTCCTTCAAGAATGTTGTAAGCAATCTAATTTATATTCTCATTAGCTTTCCAGTGATTTACATTTAGATATCTAGATTGTTTTTTTGAATTTGAAGAATATATAGTAATTGCAATTTTTTACTCTATGATCCTTTGCAGCAAATATACAATATGATGAATTCCATCTTGTTTCCACATCTTGGTAAGCTATTATTGACAAAATTTGGAGATATTTGAATTTTCATAACTTAGTTGTAGCATTGAGGTGATCTCACTAAATGACCTATCAATTTTCCTACATAAAAGTAATTAAATTTTAAATTGATTTTGAGAAATATAGGCATCATGTAAGGTCTGTAAGGAATAAAAACATGTCTCATTTATAACACTTGTCACTCTCATACCTTTTGTTTACATTGTTTGATGCATAGACCTGTTAGGCAACATTAGCATGAATCATTTTTCTTTTTCAAATCAGAAAAGTATTTCCTCACTTTTTTAGACATGTATAGGTTTTTCTGCTCTGATATGAGAAACCTGAAACTACCTTGGTTTTCTTTAACCAGTTATTTTTTTGGTGATATGTTTCCACATGACGTCTCTACCTTTGAAATACGTTTATACACCTAGCCACGAAGTCGTCTCATGCTGACATTAGCGATTATTAAAACATTCAGTCTGATCTATAGGTATACGCGGGATAGCTCAAAATATCTGATGGACGTTAAATAGATATTGCTCTGAATTGGCAGGATGAGATTGTTTTGTTATTTACCCTTTTATCTATTGTTGGAATAATCGTCTTCTGAAAATACCTCCTTGATGGAATATTATAGTGTGGACATACGTGATTTATTAATCTCTTAAATCAATGTCTTCTACGAAAAGAAAGATGGCAGATTCGTCCACAGCATCATTTCCCCAATTTTGTAAATGAAATTTCTGTGGGCTTTTTACTATCATTAATGTCCCAAAAATCTTTGTTGTCTCAGTTATTTTAAACAGTGTAGGCTGAAGAATTTTTTTTAATAGAGGTAGATGTTGATGATATGGATGGACATGGATCATCATCTGCTGTGTCTGTGATTTCATGTTTTCTTTTTTCGGCCACTTTTCCTCTTGAAGATTCAGATATTCTTTTATCTTCAAATATGTGTTTTATGTTTCTTTTCAAAATGATCCAGTAAAGGTTTGTGATAGAATATTTTGAACCTTTCTTTGGGTTTCCTCTTGATAGTAATGTATTCCCAGTAGCGCACAAAAGACACTCAGTTTTACTATTATCGCTTACTTTAATCTTAAAATAATCCCACACTGGAACTTAATTACAGATTTTCTTACATATTTTTTTAAAATCTGTAAAACATTAGAAATTTAATTATAAGTATGTTTTAGCTCTATACCATGTTTGTATAGTAAGTTTCTTTACCTTCATTAAATTATTATGCTTGAATAATTTAATTAAAAGGGTTAATTAATAAAACATTAAATAAAATATTCTTGTATATATATATATATTATATATATATATACAGAAAAGCCTGATAAGATATAAAGAGAAGAAGATGTATGAGCCCCAAGAATTGTTAATATCATCTGCTTGACAGCTTTACGGATTTAATTAGTGATGATGTCGATAATTATAAAACATTTTTTGAATACTGTTGAGCGATTCAAACAAGATAAAAAAATTCTTTGATGAATCTTACATCATTTAATCCTCAAGGTAAAATAAATAAGACAGGCTAGTTATTCAATAAAGACTGTAAATTATTACACACTTAAATTACGGAATAACACCAACTTTCAAAGCTAACCAATATACTAGTGCCCTGAGGCGTAATTCCATAATACTGGTTGGCTCACCGCTAGTCTGTCTGTTTTTCCAAGAACCAAGCAGTAAGTGCCAGCTCTTAGTTTTGAAAGGTAACAGATTTGAGAAATTAAACATTAAAAGCGCAGATTTGGTGATGCAAAATATCACTAAAATCGCTAAACTTTATAAAATAACATATTGTCTTATGTGCCATATTTTTGCACTTTATCTTACAATTAAGAAATAGTTTTCAAACACAAGAGCTCAAATTTAGGCAACACTCAAAGCAAGCGAGGTCCCTCTTGAGCAACGTTTCATCTCAAAGAAAGAGTGATGTTATTCCAGCCTCCCTATCTCCCTCTCCCTTCCCAAAACCATTTAACGAATATTACTTTTCTTTTTAAAATGCGCTTTTATTTAGGCAGTAAAGTTAATAATTAATTATCTTTTTTTTATTATTTCATTAAGCAACTCAAGGGTTTAGCCCTCTTCAAGGATTGTAATTTCTCTAGGTAGTTACTACTTATTATCCGGACGAATGAAGGTGATGATAATTGCATGTTTAGAATCAATCCTTCATATATATATATATATATATATATTATATAATAACGTATATATAATATATATATAATATAGTTATATATATATATATAGTATATATATATAATATATATCTTAGTATATATATATAATATATATATCTAATAATATATATATATATATATTGTATATATATATAAGGTAAGTATAAATGGAAATTTCATTCTCCGGCCGGAACTCCGGCCTCCGGCCGGAATTAAAATTTTCATTCTCCGGCCAAAATTACTCTCCGGTGCATCACTAATATATATATATATATATATATATATATATTATAATATATATATATATATATATATATATATATATATAATATTAATATATATATATATTTATAATATTATATATATATATATATATCTATATATATATCGACAAAGTTACTTAACGGCCATTGATTTTAACTTTTTAAGTACTCTTGAAACTGAGAGTATTAAACTGTTAATTTTATAATGGCTGTTTTATAATAAAAATAAAATAATTTGGCATTATTTACGTTATAGAGCATCTTGTTTCCTTCGAAACGCAATATATTTGTTTGTCCTGTGTTGCGCCCTGCATCTTTATGTCTTAACGGTACTTTACCGTATAGCATTTGAGATTAGATTCATTGGAAAAGTGTATATTTTTTTATTCTAAAAGCAAACGAAAAAAAAATAGTTGAAACAAAATTTTTTTTATTGTAACTTTGTAAGTACTAAGGCTGAGTCAGAGTCGAAATTTTGAAATTTGACTGCTGGAGTCGGAATCGGAGTTCGAACATTTTTGTTTGAGTGATGTTGGGAGTCAGAGTCGCAAAATTTTTGTTCTAAGGGAGTCGGAGTGAAAATTTTTTTTAAGTTGGATGTCGGAGTCGAAAATTTTGTTTTAAGTGAGTTCGGATCGAAAATCCAATTTGAAATTCTTAAGGAGTCGGAGGTCGAAAAATTTAATTTTTTCAACTTTCAAGCCCTGCCTTATAACCATCATATTGAAAAACTAACGGGTTCGATAACATTAATAAGGACACAAATATTGTATATATACAAATATTTACGTAATTCGCACCGGACCGGAGCCACCCGGAATCCGGATTCTGAAGTCGACTCCGGCTTCGACTCCTTTCTCCCAAATTTTAAAACTTCTAATGTTTTCCTATTTTTGGGGGTGAATACCTCTCCGCGGGGAGTGCATGAACAAATCGTAACCTCGTCGTAAGACGAGGTTAACGTCCCACCACCTAGCCTCGTGCCAATTTTAGCCGGTTAAGATAAGCCTACCCGGGTAGATATATTACGCAGAAAGTGAAAGTATTTCACAGGCGATTTCAAGGAGACTATCTCGGAATCTGTTCCTCATTACTATATATCATTATATAATATTATTATATATATATATATATTATACTATATATATATATAATATATATATATATATTATAACTACTGTCTTATATATTATACTATACTATACTATTTATTATTATATATATATATAAAATAACTATAAAATACTCTATATTAGGTAGTTTTTGAGATATACCAATTATAAATATGGTATAAATAATAATGTTATAATATATTATATAATCATATATATAATATAAATATAATAATATATAATATATAAGAATAATAATAAGTATAATAATAATAATATAATAATATCAATAATATAATAATAATAATAATAATAATAATATAATATCAATAATAATACTATAATAATAATTAATATAACAATAATTTTGTATCTTATAAATTACCCATGCTTTTTAAAATTAACAAGACAACTTAATACGAAACTAAATATGCTTGTCCATGTTATCGTCTCTTCTGAATGTCCCTTTTTAAGGCTTGATATTGCAAACAAAATGTTTTCATATTTCATTTGGCAGTTTAGCATTTTCCAAGGATATTATTTCAAAAAGTGAATTAAGAATATTAATACTAATTATTATATTTAATAATTTTATTTTAATTGTTTTCATTTATTATGGAATTTTTCAGGAATTATTAGTTGGTTTAACAATTAATAAGTGCTTCTTTGTAATTATATATATATATATATATAATATAATATATATATGAATATACTATATAATATATATAAAAATATATATATATATATATACTATATATATAGTATACAAATATAGTTATAATATATATATATATATATATATATGCTTCTATTTGTATATTATATACTATAATATACTGAATATACTATACTGAGTGTACTAATACTAATGACGAGTTTTTGCTGTTTATCTTGGTGATACCCTTAAATGGATGGAACATAGTGATAAAGTTGGTTAGGAAGAATTGCCATGGAAGATAAAGAGATTTATTTTATCATTAGAGCAGCCGTACAAGCAGGCTCTTGCAATCTTATCATTTTTGGAGTACTGTCTCTGTGGGTGGTAATGTCATATATTATTAAAAGTTGTGGATCATAAATTTGGGCTGCATTTTATTTAGTTTTTCTTGAGCTATGGTCGAAAGATTAAGTTTCCCGCAATTGACATACATTTTGAGAGAACTTCACCCTTGGCACGATAGTCACTCGACGGTTGTTATGACGATATGTCGTTAGAGGTGTCTATGTTGATAACGCAGACGCAGATATGTTGTCGTATGTTATTGTATTATTCAAGGTAGAAATAGAGCTTCTTTTAGTGATTATGAACATACTGACTGATGGTATCTGACAAAGTGAACATCATCTGGTTATAGGTTCAATTTCTCCAACATTCC
>JABUQX010133878.1:22500-25000 GCA_015478945.1 Trachelipus rathkii
AAATGAACATTAGTACTATTGCGGTCATATCATCTTGGGTTAGACTCATGTTATTTTTAGGAGAGTTTCCAAGCTGTGGAGTTTATGTCGTAATGTTTTCAAAAGTTTGTAGTACAGTATTTCGATTTCTAACTATGTATGTTCCTCTATTAATCGCTTTTGCTTTAGGATTCTCAATACTGTTAAGGGAATTGAACACCTTCGAGAAGTTTCCAACGTCATTTGTTACAACTCTTGTAAGTTGAGATGGTTACGTTCTTTTTTCAATATTTCTTCGGTAGTCTCATTTGAATAGTTAATAACTAATATTCAAACATTCTATTTCTTGGCACTTTACTTTTTTAACAACAATACAATATATCATTTTTATAATATCATTTTTTTTAAATTTAATTTACATACCTCCTTTATCCTTGTCAGCTTAAAGTAAATTTATAATGTGATATATTATTATTATTATTATTATTATTATTATTATTATTATTATTATTATTATTATTATTATTATTATTATTATTATTATTATTATTATTATTATTATTAATGCCATGTATAAATTCATAAGAAACTGAAAATATAAATTAACATGAACAATATTAAAGGCAAAATTTAGGCAACCATCATTAAATTGATTATGAAGAAAAATTCCTGAAAAATCCAAATAATCCAAATTTGCTTTCAAAGATTTTCCCATTTTTTGTCCTAATTGTATTTCTTCTTCTGGTCTACATCATCTTATCTAACTTGTTGGTCGCGCTCGCTGTCAATGACTTGCATACTATTCAACAAAGGTAACTCAGGAGTCAGGAAGTTAATGTTATTCATGTGTGCCCAGTGGTAGATGATTTTGAAAATGACCCCATTCTTTATTGCTACTCTTAAATATTAAATGTGTAGAGCTAGCACGCAAATGACAGATCCCCTCTTTATTTTGAATGGGAAATTGCCCAGATTAAATGTTGAATGTGTAGAGAAAACGTTGCAAATGTCCAGGGATTCCGTAGTAGTTAGGGCTCTTTCAGTAGCCTAACCATTTAGGCAGATATTCTTAAATTATTATTATTATTATTATTATTATTATTATTATTATTATTATTATTATTATTATTATTATTATTATTATTATTATTATTATTATTTTTTTTATTTTTACATTGACTTTTAACTCTTCTCGACAATATACCTAGTAATTTAAATAAAAATTTTTTTTTTTTAAATTGATATTTGAGCATGTATTTTAAAATTTAATTTAGAAAATAAATCACGAAAATGTGAAATTATGTTTATAAATTATAAATTTAATCTTGAAGTGAAATTAATGTACGTTAAATGGAAGATAGACAATAACACGTTTTCTTTTATAAAATGTTGAAAATGGGACTAAGGAACTATTTTAATATATCAGGCTTCAAAGTTTGTTTATTTTTGTTATGTTATGTTATGTTAGGATTAACTAATTAGTGCAATACTGAAGGCAAGTTTTGATTAATAAATTAAACAAAGTTTCTATTCACCTCTATATAATTTACCACTCTCTCTCTCTCTACTCTCTCTCTCTGTCTCTCTCATACTCTCTCTCTATATATATCCTCTCTCACTATATATATATATATATATATATCTTTCTCTCTCTCTTTCTTATATATATATATATTTTATATATATATATATATATCTATATATATATATATATCTCTCTCTCTCTCTCTCTCTCTTTAATTTTTATTTTCTTTATACAGATTACCCACACCTTTCAGGGCTGGTCCCTTTGGAAGGCCAGAAAACATATTGGCTGCCACGGCAACAGATGTGATTATACCGTAAATTCAGCTTTGTCACCTAACAATCTTCAGTTGATCTGTTTTATGTTCTTGTTGGGAGGTGACCACCAGGTGAGAGCACTAATTGTACTAAATCATCAAATCATCGCTTTTGGTATTATAATGTAAGACAAGGCTTAACTCGTAATAGATCGAGTTTTGTTTAATCTGTTTATAATGTTTTAATTTAGAAAAAAGTTGATAAAATCCATCAGAGCAAAACTGAACAGTAGAACTAGGAATAGAGGAACATAAAAAAAAACTAAGAATCATTTATATAATTTTTGTAACTTCTCAAAAAAATCTAAAATATTCTCAACACAGTTCAAGATATCGCTCTTCAAATAATTAAAATAGAAGAAAGAAATGTTTTTGTTTCATCAGAGAGAACCATGACGAATATGTAGCTTTGTGGGTGTACACGAAATTAAACTTTCAGAAAGGAAAGAAGTGTGGCAAAGGAACATAAGAAAAGACTGGCATATAAATTAATTTTCAAAAATCAGAATTAACTTCAGCTCAATGTGTTCTTCCATTATCTAAAGAATCTGTTAAATCACGTAAGCAATGACAACAACAAGGTAAATTTTATAAAACGAAATATTAAAGTATTCGTTAATTAAATCAAAACTGGTGACTGCATTAGTCAGATGCAAATTGGTGATGTACAAGGAATAGTT
>JABUQX010133878.1:27500-39257 GCA_015478945.1 Trachelipus rathkii
TGTTTTAAAGCATTTATAACATAAGTGCAAACTACATAATCGTTGACAAATATATCAAATATCAATTTTATTAAAAGAAACATTATTTAAAAAACATATGATGAAATAAATAAAGTACACACAGCATGAATTAAAACTGATCGGTTGTACAGGAAAACATAAAGTCTTTACATATTGAACATTATTATATTTTTTTAAAAATGTTACATAATAATTACTAAACATAAAAGCTAAATGTAGAGAGTCAAGGAAATATACATCATTTTTATTCTTATACACGGTTTTCTAGTGGCCATTATCCGTAACATTCCGAGAAGTGTTGAAGATATGTCCAGAATCTGTTTTCAGTTTCACAGATGAGTTCGTTACAAGCGAATACAACTAAAAATCTTCTTTTGTTTGTAAATACATTTAATATTTCTTCTTCATTCATCGTTAATAATTCAAGAGTATGTTTTTTGCTCAATCAATCTCGACGATTTGAGGATGTTCCATATACACCTAGACTGAGATTGGAGATTTCAAACTTTCTCCAAAGGTGAAACTCAGATCTAATGTTCATTTTCTTAGGATATTAAGATGATAAGCATTACAAGCTGAAAGATCAGCTGTGAGATCGTATGCGATTAATTTCCTGTTTTCAGCTTATGCCTCGAGATCGAGACCTGTCCCATTATCTTTGCACATCACAGTATTGTCAATTAAATCGTAAAAAGGTCGTGAACATAGAGAATGAGATCCTTTATACATCATCTCATAATCACGATCGTACGGTTGACGATAAGACATCCCAGGAAATAATTTCAATACAGTTTCATAATTTCTAGAATGAGATTCATGTTTGTTCCGGTGTTACTTTCTGAAGTACAAGCTTAAATTGACAATGTTGGGTATATTAATACTTGATAATTCTTGTGTAAAAAGTTAAATTTTTAGTTTCAATTTACATGAATTTGAAATTTGATGTGGCGTGTGTGAGATTTCTCGATTTTCATATGTCTTTGATTTCACTTTACGTTCATAAAGATAAGCATCTAATAACTTGAAAATAGGTTTTGGGGGTGTAGTCGTGACCGTTGATTTGCTTTGGATATTAAGAGCAAATTAGGGTTAATGTTCAGTTAACTTAATACAGGTATCAGATGGTAGAATAAATTCTCTCCTGCGAAATCATATCACATTTACCAAACAAAATATTATATTCATACGTTATTTTTAGATTTAACAGTTTATTTTCTGTCTTATCTATCAGCTCTGTACCATAATTGTAAAGATGGAACTGTTTATATGAATAATTTAATAATATGATATAACTTCTGTAAAGGGGCAACTGGCCGCTGATGCTCCCAGAGATGAGATGTTTCATCCAGAAACATTTCAAGTTGATTGAAGCACGTATACAGGAAATTTGTCTCTGTGTACACTACATGATCGGTTACCGTGAGATCTGTGCCATCTTCATTTACCACCTTAGCCTTCAGTTATAAAAATGCATTCAATGGATCGAGATACTGGTCTGAAGTACCGGTGATATTGAATTTTAGAGGTACATCTGTATTTGTGATGGCATAAATTGGGTTAATGCTGACTAAATTTGTTTCACTTACACTGATCTTGTAGGATTCTCGGAAAAGAGATCCATTTCACATTTACAACAGTCTGGACTAGAGGGGTGGAGGAAATCCATCTTGCAAGCATGATTGCAGGATGTATAATGAGTCAGAGATATGTTTACGCATTTTTTTTATATGCGAAATAGTTGCAAGATATTACTATTTATGTAAATGTTACCACTTAACATTTCTAATTAAATGTCGAATACATCAATACGTTTTTTCTTTAGCTGCCTTTTCATATTCCTCTTTACAGATTTTTTCTTACGACCTATATATACCTTTACAAGTCATCTTGTGTCGTATTTTTTGTTTAACATCGTCTAACATTTCGTCCGAAACAACGGCGTTTTACAGCACTACGAGGATCGACACCCCCATAATATCCTGGATCGTTTCTATCCCTGTCATGGCCGCTTTTTTAACAAGATATTTGATTCCTGATTTAAACAATGGTAAAGATCGATGTAACAATGAAGCAAAAAAATTCCCCTAGTCCATACTCCCTCTGCATTCTTGACCCCATAATGACTCTTTTTCTTTCCATTATTATTATTATTATTATTATTTACCGGAGATTCTCTCTTATGTGTACTTTACACACTGCTGTCCCATCTGTGAATGGATATGGGTTACCTTCGACATCTCCTATATAAATGCGGATCGAACTCAGCTGGATCTTACTCAGCGGTAAGTAGTGCACATTAGGAAAAGTTAACTCTGTTATCTTTAGGAAAATGTACTACTCTTAACAAGGATGCTTTAGTGTTTCCAACATACTGATGGTCTACAATATTTGTATAAACATATGTCATACCAGGGTCTTGTAACAGATTAGCCTGATCACACATGAAATGTAATGAATTAGCAAAGGTCGCTTTTGAGGATGTTATATATTCCTCAATAGCTGGCATATAAGGAAATAAAAGGCTTACAAAAGGTTTCACATCAGATCCACGACCTACAGCATCTCCTGAACGGTTATCTGTAAGGCGAATACACTTACGCCACATGGGAATGGTTGGAAATAAAATGTTTAAATCGTGTAAATTTGTGGAACCCCTTAAAGACACGATCTCCAATATCTCGCCCTTTGGTTTATTTATACGAAATATTTGGCTTTGATATATTCGACTTGTTATGAATTTGTTATTAAATTATCTAAGTATATCTAAGAGAGACTTGTATAACCCTCGCTTTATAGTAAACCTTTCAACGTAATACACGTAACCGTTGCATTTCATTATATGTAGACTCTCTGTGTTATGTAATTTCACTTTATTTTTAACAAAATCAATACTTCTATTAATATTGAAAGCTGCTCGATTATCGGACACATTCTACTTATGCTTAAACTATCTATTTCTCGTTCAAGATTTATAGGGTTCAATATTTCTATATTAAAGTCAGATATTTTATTTTCGGGATATAAGTCCATAGAAGCCGATGAAGGCAACGTCAAATAGAAATGATCTTCATTCTCCATGATTATGTTAACAATTGTTTATTGTTTCTTAATTTCACCGGCTTTAATATATGAATTAAACTTGTCGGGGTATCTTTTTATTTTAAATACCCTACTCTTAGATATAATTCTAACATTTTTATATTATGGATGCTTCTTTCTTGCATGTACTTTACACACTGAGTGAATGGATAAGGGCTGCTTTCGACATCTCTTATATACATCTTAATTGCTCTAAACTGGTCACGACTCAAAAGTACATAGTGCACATTAGGAAAAGTTATAATTCTATCTACAGGAAAATGTACTACTCTTAATAGCAGTGCTTTAGTGTTTCCAACATACTGAGGGTCTACAATATCTGTATAAACATATGCCATACCAGGGCCTTGTAGCATCTTTGAAGGATCACATACAAAATGTAATAAATCATCCGTTTCACTTTTTACTGAATACTGACCTATAAACTCTTCCGTAGTAGGAATATAACCTTGATTCATTTAGAGACAATGTGATATATATCGTATCTAAAGAATCAATAGAGCACCCCTCTTCTTTATTATTTACAATTTACAAATTATGCTTATATCAAATATTATTAGTTAAAATATAAATATAAATTTAAATATTTTAAAGTCACTAAATAAATTGTTAAAGTGTATATTGTGAGAAACAGCTCAATAAGAAACGATCTTACTTGATACGGCTTTATAACATTAAAATGGCCGGCTTCAGATATTTAGTTTACAATGACTGTTAATACATTATTTATATAGAAAAATTGCAAATTGAGGAGTTGTTCAGCGAGATATCATGAAATATCGCAATACGATTAAAAATCAAGAGCACAAAATCCTAAAGAGCGCGCCAAGAGATGTCAAAATACCATAGTATATAATAACTATATATATATAATTAATATATAATTAAATAATTAATATTAATATATATATAATGATAATATAATAATTATATATATATATATAATAATATTAATATTAATATTATAATTAGTAAATATATATTAATAATTATATAATATATAATGAATATAATAATAATAATATTATTAATAATTTAATATAATTATAATAATTAATATTAAATATATATATTATTAATATATTGTTTTAAGATATTATATAATATTTTAAATAATTTATATATATGTAATGTAAACCAATTTATTATAAATAATTAAATATTAAATATATAATATATATAATTATAATAAATAAATTAAAGTAATACTTCGTATTAGATTGTCACTTACTATCCTTTTTCTATATAATATCATAGTTTTCTAACGCACTATGTTAGACTATATATTAATTATATAAATGTAAAATAATAACGTCATTTTAGAATGAACTACTAAAATAATTATAAACTAAATTGATAATTAATGTTTGGAAGTTTATGCTTTTATCATGGAGGTGGTTAAGGATTTCCGTTTATTTCTCTATTTTCAGTTAGTTTATGAGTGTTTAGTTCAGTAACTTAAGTTTTACAAGATTAATAGATTCAGTTTTCTTTTGTGTTAACGCGTTTGAGCGTGTTATCCCTATAAAGAATCTCATATATCGAATTTAGAAAAAGAGATGTCAATTTATGGAAAAATTTGAAACCTAATAGCATACAGTTATTCATTTTCTTTTATTTTTATGTTAGTCACATAAGAGAAAACCCCATTGGGTAAACGTTCCATAGTCAAAATCATACTCCAAATATCCAATGTAGGTATGAATCCACATTTTTTTGAGATTTCTATATAGTTAGTATATTTATTTCTATGCTCATGTCTCATTGTTCACCAAACTATTTACGGTATATCTATTTTGGTGAGTCGAGATAACTAACACAATGTCCTTTATTGCGAAGGGAAAGATATAAAACAATGGAATGGGGAAAAAGATCTTAGTAGAGAACATGTCTTTTTTCTATCCAAAAATCTGGACTCGGCACACCAATTATTATTATTAATATTAAATTATTATTCTCGATTATTATTATTAGAAAATTTCCGTTGTATTATCTCTCTATTTTCAGTTGGTTTGTGTTTAGTTGGATATCTACTATTGATTTATATCGATTATTTATAATTATCTTTTTATTGTCATTGGTATTATTATTGTAGGTTGTAGCAATAATATTAGAATATGAGTTATGTATTTGCTATTCACTTTTTAATATATTTATAATAATTGAGTGCATTTGTACTTATTTCAGTTCCTGCTATGGTTTTATATTAGTTTAAATTAATTTGATTAGTAGTTAGAATGACAGGAGCACACACTCTCCAGATTGAAAGATAAGAAGTCTTGAGCGACAAGACAACCTTTCAGAAATTTGAGCACTCCTCTGGAATGGAAGGATTTGGGGCGTACGCGGGTAAGATTACATATTTAGATCTGGAAGTGTAATGATAATTATATACTGGCAGATCTATTAAATTAACTTATGATAGACTCTACTGGACATATATATATATATATATATATATATAGAGAGTTATACTCCCTTAATTTAATATATAGTTATATCCTGTCTATATACGCACTGTATATTGATCAAATTAGTATAGCTAATAATATATATATAATATTACCTATAATATATAAATATATAATCAATGGAAATATTAGTTCTATTATTAATTTATTTACTTATAATAATATACAACTATTTCTATTTACACTTTATTATTTGTTGTAATAGAATAATATAATATAATATTATATGATAAATAATAATATTAGATTCTACATTCGTACTGTTACCTATATATACTCTCTAAAAATGTACATATTATGTATATTGCATTCCATAATATCAACACACACATAACAAAACATATATACTAACGATATATATATATATATACCACTAATATATATACATCACAACATACTACACAAAAGCCAACAATCCTTAATTAGTTAATGAAGAGGAAAAAAAAAATCTTAGAGATTTTTTATACATTATATTTTTTTTTCAAAGATAGTTGATTTTAAGAGTTTTACCGAAAATATTCTTTCCAACTATAATCAATCAGATTTTTGGAGAAATTTACGTTAGTAATAAAACTAATTACAACGCTATATAATAAGATAAACTACGGAAAGGTCCTCTTTATGATAGTTGATGTTCTTTCCTCTTCTGTGGAACAACCATTATTACCATTAAATATCCTCAAATTTGGAACTTGTCCTCATCTGCAAACATGGGTCTTTATAAGCTCCTATTCTATTTATTATTATTATTATTATTATTATTATTATTATATTTTATATTTATTATTATTATTATTATTATTATTATTATTATTATTATTATTATTATTATTATTATTATTATTATTATTATTATTATTATTATTATTATTATTATTATTATTATTATTATTTAACATAAAATATCTTAAAGATCAGATCTATTACTATTATTATTTGGCATTACTATATCATTAATCATATCACTTAACACATTACTAGATCAATCTATTATTAATTCATACAACATACATATCTAATTCATTTATTGTTATTTATTATTATTATTGTTATTATATTTATTATTTATTATTATTATTATTATTCATTATTATTACTTATTATTAACATTATCTAATTCATTATTATTATTATTATATTATTATTACACATTACACACACATTATTACACAACTTAACTCACACACACACTAATTGTATTATTATTTATTAACTATTCAATTCAATTAATCATAATTATTCAATTATTTATTATTATTATAATATTATTAATTATATCACTATATTATTATTATTATTATATTATTATTATTATTATTATTACAAATCATAAATTTAAAATTTGACTTTTAAATCCTTGCATTTGAATTTGATAGTTCTCTGTTAGGTAATTAGTTATTTTAATATTAAGTTTAATAATTTAGGCAAGATTCTTTTTTCTAACCATATCAAGTATGGTGGGTAGAACTAAGTCAAACTATCAGCTATACAGAATGAGCTTAGATATGATGCTTACCCTAGTTTAGAAATGAAGTTCCTTCTATTAGCTATTCCTATTCTCCAGGGGTACAGGCCTTTTCTTATATTTATACTATAGAATTTTAAACTCTCTTCTTCTGAATGTTTTTCAGACTTAGGTATGGTGGCCTAGGTCGCTTTCACAAAGTTTGTAAATAAGGAAAAAATGATAATTATTAGTTATTATATTTTATTCTTTTCTTTTCATTCAAAATGGCCATTGAACTAATATTTGATTTTTAAATCTTTTATTTTTGCCAAATTTGGTTGAACCAGAAATACATCTGGTTTCAAAGAATAATATTGAGGTCTGAGCCTGCAACTCTGTTGCAAAAGCTACTGGGTGTGGGGTGCCTAGGCCGTCAAATATCAAAGCAATAGATTTCTGACGTCATGGCAAATTCCCAGTTATTATTAGGGTGCATTCCAACTAAGCTTATAGTGTAACTTTTTATTTTTTACTTACTTTTTTTTTTATATATATACTGTATATATATTTTTTATTTAAATTTAAAGAAGAATTCATAAACAATAGAAACGACTTACCAAAAAACAATACAATATTTTTATTAGGTTAGTACTATGCAGCCAATTGAGATAGTTCCATCAGCGAAAAATAATATATATATATACACACATATATATATTACACAATATATATATTATATATATATATATAATATATATATATATATATATATAACACACATATATAATATATATATATATCATATATTTATTAATATTATTTTTCTTATTTAATATTAATAATTAGAATTAAATTAAAATATCTATATTTCTTTTATGTAATATATATATATAAACTATATTATAATATATATATATATAATAATATTAATTAAATTATTATATATAATTATAATTAATATATATATATATATATATATATATTAATTAATATTATATATATATATATAATATATATATATTAATAATAATAATAAATATATATATTAATATACTGTATATATAAATTTTTTTCAATTTTTTATGTATATTATGATATATATATCTATATTAATATTAATATATATATATATATATATATATATTAATATTATTAATTTATCTAGAACCCTATAAATGACAGCTATTAATGTCTTTATCTACTAACGACACACAAATAAATTATAAATTCCCTGTAGTTTACCTACAGTTCCTATACTATATCTATCACTTACTTATAATCCCACTAATATATATATATATATAAGTGGATACTATAATTTACTATGAAAACACTATTCCAATCTATTATCACGGAAATATAACTCATATATACCCTTCTACAGGATTGAATAAAACGATCAACTTGGATTTTCATTTTCATTTTTCATCTCCATTAAAAAAGTAATGATATTAATCTTTATTGTTGAGTCACACAACTCTTTACATTTATTGATTATTGATCTTTTGTTGTTAGTAGTGCATCCCTTACTATATATATATATATACTGATTATATTATAAGCCTATAAATCAATATTTCCAAAACACACCCTATTCTATCTAAAGCATATCAAATAAACACCACATACATTCACCTATTCTAATTTAATATTATTAGTACAATGATATAAATTATATATTTATACATGATTTTTCCACTATTTTACATTCAGTTCTTTCTTCACTATTATACATTCATTACTTTCTTCACTATTATACATTACATTACTTTCATCACTATTATACATTCATTACTTTTTTATCACTATATATACAAACCGTTCACCTATTACTATAATTATATATCTATATATAACCATATATTAGTAGATTTCTCACTCTGTTATAACTCATTAGGTGGCAAAAACTAGGCGTTTTTTACATAGAGCCCTGTCCTACTCCCGGGTCTTATATTAAAAACTCAGGGTTTGTAGAGGTGCGCAAAACTGGGCAAATGGACAAGAGATAAAACGTTTTACTGAACCATGGCTGCTATTCTTAAGAGAAACTTCTAAATATATATTTAATTGGACATGGCTATTCCCTATAAAATCTGATGACTAATATTAGACAGAAACACTTCATTAGTCATTATGTTTCCTCCTACTACGTATTATGACCACTAATACATTATCAGTACCTACTTTACTTTATCTTATTTTACCTCATTTATATATTTTCACATATTAAAGAACTTTTATCTTTATTATCGCAATATACCTATCATTTAGTCTTATTTTAAAGTACACATTTCATATACACTTATATTGAGCCTCTTATATTCTTTATAACTTTATGAGCACCTGAGGACTTGTAATCACATATCGCTCATCTTGATTATCCACGAATCCAATATTTTTACATTCATAGATACCCATTAGAACTAATCCAGGCTACAACATGTTTCTTTCTGTTAAAATTATTTAAATCTTATATTTACTATACAAACTTGGCATATACTACTAAACTAAAAGTTACTTATCCATTCAATTTTGGTCCAGACGTTGAGCTTACAGCTTACAACTTATGTTCACTATATATATATACACTGACTTTATATTATTATTTAGCATAAATTTCTTTGCTTTTTCTATCACTTTCTTTTCATTATTATATATAACTACTGCTACATTATTACTATTATTACATATATATACTCTAATATATTATCAATTATTATGCTCATCTCACTTAACACTACATGACCCACACTAACGTAACTTAATTTTGAGCATAAATAATAACTAATATAATAATATTTATAATGGATTATACTGATAATTTCTCAACTGAGGTTACATACTACTAAGCATTACCTCATTCACTGTATTTAACACTAGCTATATATACATTATACACTTATATTCAAAAATTAATAATATTTCACAGTCACAAATTAATATATAATATAATAAATATTCATATATATAATAAGACCTTCATACACTATTACGAGAGACACCATCTCTATCACTACATACCTATAAAAATATTCAACGTATACTTATTATGGAATATAGTTACTTGTCTACCTCAAAAAAATTATGTATTTTCATTGTGAGCAAATACCTATCTCTTCTTCACAGTAATAATATCACAACCTATGGATACACTCATTTAACCTATCATTTATATTATACTTACCGCTGTTTTATATTCTCACTACATAATATAACCATATATATATAAATATATCATCAAATAGTCATCATACTATGTCACTACATATATCATCACTTATCTATTTATAATTTATTATATATACATGATATTAACTATTCAACCATTCAATAGTTTAACCTATCACCACATAAATTATATTATATAATGATTACCAAAACATCATCAGATTATCCGAGGAAGTCTCACCCCCAGATGGACTATATGCTACAACTACACATACCTTGACCTTCTTAAACTTAAATTTAAATCAATAGTATTTTAATATTCACACAAAAAAAACCTACCATAGCTCTGTGCCACCATATGCACTCATCAGAATCGCAACTCATTCTCTCCCTCTATCATTCCTCTCACTCCATACGCAAATATTTCACCCAAGCACCACTTGTCTTCACAACCTCCTATCTCTTTGTTTCAGTCACAGCAAGAAGATCAAAATTTTACCCTTTCTAAATACATCCCACCACCTCTCTTCCTTCTTTCTTATCAATATATTCACCCCACCCTCCTTAGCCCTTAATATCAGGCCTATCAAGCTGACTGGTGATTTAAAACCGAAATTAAATATAAATATATATCTAATACTTGGCATTTCAAAACACATCTATTTACACTAGGAAGATTGCAAGTCGTATTATACTTATATATAGCGCCGATTAATCTACACCAAGTTACTATACGTAGGAGCAATATAGCATATAAGTCTAATTCTATCCTTTAGGTGGGCAACTCGAGTAAAAGCTTTTTACATACTGTCTACTCTCATCCCTCTCGCTAATCTCCTGGGTCATTCCCTTCTACCAATCTCTCTCTGTCTCTCCAGCTACGCTCTCCTCCTCTCATTGTCTCCTCTTTATTAGTCGCTTCCCTTATTCCGTAACCTCACTCACTCGTATCTCACATCTCTCCACTGTCCTTCCTCTTTCTCACTCTCCTCTCTAGGGGAGAGACTGTCTTGCACACGGGTAATTCATATCTGCTAGCCCCGCCGTACGGCTCGGAACCCCTATAAAAGGGAAATGAATTAAAAGACAATATTCACCTCATCTTCTTCCCAGAGCATTCACATTTAAAACAATATTCCATCTCTTGCTCTGCTCTCGCAGCTACTGTCACGATGTGACACGGGTTGATAGAGATGCCGTTTGTCTGCGAAGGTATATATTGATATGAGTAATGACTGCTCAAGATATATAACCAATAGAGGATTATAATTAATATATATACTTATAATATTTAATGAGTATGATAATATATATAAAATATTAATAAGAAGAAGTAAAATAAATTTTTTATATTATTTTTATTTTAAAGTTTCTAATTCATGAAATTTCTATTGCAGAATTATATTTCAAATCTAATATTTATTATTTCTATGTAGCTGTTTAATATATATATTTATATTTATTTTTATTTAGGGAGTTACATTGACATGAATGCTTTATCAGCGGGCTGGCCTAATTATAATATAATATATAATTATATATAATATCAAC
>JABUQX010133879.1:0-17500 GCA_015478945.1 Trachelipus rathkii
GATATTATTCAGCGGTTATTTTACTTCTTTTAATCATATATCTATTTCTTTTATTAGTTTTAAAAGGAAAGTATATCAATTAGAACCAACATCTCCTGTTCCCGCGTTTTGCCAGCCCACTAAATATATTAGTTAAATTTTGATCTTGTATCGAGCGATAATAATTTGAAACCCCCGAGAGCGCTGGCAAGGCTGGTGTTTAATTTCAAGTACAACCTTTTGATTTAAGAGGAGGAGAGTTTATTTTCATGTTTACCCTAGGTTATGTACATTCCTTCTAATTATTTATAATAATATAAACTTATTGCCTAGAATACATGTACGTGGTGATGATTTGACTTAACGTGAAGTATCAATATTACATGATAGCGGTATATACCCCTTATTAGAAAATCTATTAATCATTAAAAAGAAAATTTAAATTCTATCACTTAAATATATTAATCCGCTAAATTCCATATTCGATATAAATGGTGAGACATGAAAAAAGGTGTATCCACGCATAAAAAATATATAGGAAATATTATGCTATTTATACTGACAGTATGAATGCTAGAGAAGGGCCAGGCATGATATACTATATTATATATATGACAGCAGGCAGGCAGGCAGGAGGCAGGCAGGCTAAGATAATACAGGCAGTATATAGTACAGGCATGATGACTAGAGTACAGAGTACATAGGATCAGGACAGCGCCAGGCAGAGCAAGCGGTCATGCTTCGGCAGGTCCACGCCAAGACTCAGGCAGGGCAGGGTTAGGCAAGGCGACGCACGCATAGACCACATGAGACCCACAAAGGACAGAGAGTACAGAGTAGGACAAGACATAGCACAAGCACACAATTGAAAGAGCAAAGCAGGGCTATTGTGCACGCGCTATGACTGCCCGCAGCCAGGCAGGCAGGCAGGCAGGCAGGCAGGCAGGAGGCAAGGCAGCGGCAGGCAGGCAGGCACGGCAGGCCCCTATGCACTAAGCGGCCATGTTTTGGTGGCAGAGACTGCATCAGCGTCACGAGTCACAAAGGAAAATCAGCGACCCACCTGAGAGCTTCAAGGTCGGACTGCAAAGGCAAGCCGCCCACAGATCAGGCAGCATGCGTCAGGAAACAAGGCAGTGGCGGTAGAGCTACGGCCTCTAGGCACCCGGAAGGCGTCAGGCAACGGACTAAGGCAGGCAGCCGGCAGGCAGGCCAGGCCAGTGCAGGCCAACCAAGCGCCGACGCGCATGGCAGGCAGGCAGGCAGGACCAGGCCGTGCCTATGACAGTGATCGCACAATCTTCTATTGTGATCGAGGCACGCGCGGCATGCTGCACTAATACTACGACAATTTCTTTCATATCCTCCAGGAGCAATTAATCACTACTATATCTGAGTTGCTTAATTTCCATCTTTATATCTTACTTTCAAGTGTTCATTCCTATACACAGAGTTGTTTTTATTGTATTTTCACACACACATCACTCACCGAGCAATTTATTTCTTGCTAACATTTCCCTAACCATACCCACGAATCTCCCATCTATTTTCATCATTAGACCTAAAGCCCTAATCTGAGACCAGATTACTTTACATTTATATTTCTCATTAACTGTATCACCATAACTTTAATTATCGACAACTTTCTCTCTAGAAGCTACTCTCACAATCTGGCAAGTACATGCCTGCACACGCCCTGCGACTATAAATCTATCCGTTTTCTATAAATACGCGCGACATTGGTATTAATATGATCTACCACATCTATACAATACACACACCGCTAACACACACACCATCACCTAAAGATTGTTTCCAATTACTTCGCAAGGCATTCAGGCTGCAGGCAACATTAGCTAGGCCTCTCTGGAGAGCAGGATAGGGTAACCCCAGGCAGGCAGTTAGGCAGGCTTCAGTTTCCAAGGAGCCGAGTGCACATCGACGCACGTCAGGGCTATGTAAGTTAACACAGGGTCAAGCGCAGGAGAGCATAACGTTACTCCGTGTACACAGGACCATCGTAGCAGGTCCAGCAGCTTCTAAGGCACGCAAAGTAGGCGACGCGCTTTATCACAGTCCACCAGGTCGAGGATGCAGGCAACAGACGTTAAGCTATGTTATTGAACAATACACCAGACAATCTCTCTTGCGCGAGCCATTAACACTTGTACTATATTTAAAGTCTCATGCCAAAAGTGTTTATTTACGATTTTTATCTTCATTTTTTCCACTCATTACCTTTTTATAATAGCTATTGAATATAAATTCACTGTATCACATAACTTATAAATCCCAGAGTTCCAAATCTGGCAAGTAACACTGAGCCTCTCGCTAAATCTATGCCGTCTAAATGGGGAACAATGGAAATGTCCAAAAAATATATAAAATATTCTTGCTTATATCTCTCGCACTAAGGACCTCTGCATCAACCATTCCTTCTACATGCACGCACAACACAGCAGGCAGGTCAAGTACGCCCACGTGAAATCAAGTTTAGACGACGCAGACCAGTGTGGTTCACAGCGTCGAGCTGCAACCGATGCTATACTGAACATGTGCACACCACCGCAGAGGGACAGGCCAGGGCCTACGCCAGGATACGAACCAATAGCGCTCATGAGCTCAGTGCAGCAATGATGTGACTCTTATGCAGAACCACTCTCAGCCGTTCAGCACAATACGCCTACCGAAGTGTCAACGCAGGTCAGCGAGGCATCGGCCATGCGAGATTCGCCCGGCAGGCACAGCAGCGCACAGAGACATAAGTCTATAACACGCGCGAATAGCATGAGAGAGGGCGAGGTCAAAGGGCAAGCCCGCTCCAAGCTCTCCACCCAATAATCTTCGCAAGTCATTCTAGCAGGACACACGCGCACCAGAGTCCGTGCAAGCCGCAGGCAGGGCAGGAGGCAGGCAGGCAGGCAAGGCCCACGGAGCCCAGTATTCTTGTCAAATGTCAATCTCCAGCAGCACCACGCCAAAAGGCGAGAGATCGGAGCAGATTAACCAAAAGGACACAGTTTACACCATATCCCCAAGACCATTTTCAACCTATTTAAGTTCTCAATGCACACATAAGTAGGTATTTTATAAATTCACCAAGCAACTTTTTCTGACCTTCTATCTTTTATTACTATCCACACCTTCATATTCCTGTACCACTACATACTTTTGAATTCCATTCAGATATGTACTAACACAGCCTACACTGAATTAATAAATTGACAACACTGCTCTAATGAAGCATTCTAACATTTATATTATGACATATCTTTCCGTATGCCTGTTGAAACCCATAAAAGCCATGATAACCACCACATTATCTTAGTCCAATGTCCCTCATGACCTTCCGCACACACACATACATCGTTAAAATTGTTGTTGTGTAACTATGTATAGAGAGAATAAGGATCCTACACAAATAATAACTCATAAATCCGAATTATTTATCTAATACGACCTTTGTTCTTCACCATCAGTCCTTCAGTCACTGGACACACTCTTTTGACAAAAATACCAGCATATATCTTCCCTACAACACTCAAACTAATTACCCTATATTACCTACAGTTACCTTATCCCACCTACCCTTAATGGTACTATCATTGCTCTCCTCCAATCCCTAATAACTTTACCCTCCATAAACGCTTTGCTACACAACTTCCAAATCCAATCAATCACCATCTCACCTATATACTTTTACTGGATTGACGACAATTTTATTCTTTCATTCCTCTTATTTTTTTTAATTCAACATAATTAAAACTTTTTGACAGGAGATACAAAATTTTGTCATCTTATGTTAATTTTACAAAAAAAAATTTGATTTCCTGAAAACATTATTTCTGAAGAATGGGTTCCCAGAATTTATAATTGACTCAACTTTTCAAAAATTATTTTCAGCAAAATTTAAAGACAAATCTCAGGATAAATTAACAGCTCCTAAGGATATTTTGTATATGAGGTTGCCTTTCTGGGGAAATCAGTTACAAAATTCGACGTAAAATTGATGTGGTTTTAAAAACAAACTTTACACAAGTTTCAATTTAGATTTTCGAGTGAAAACAAAATAGGGAAATATTTTAAATTTAAAAATAAACTCCCTTTACTGTTGTGCTCATCAGTAATATATCATTACAAGTAGGGATGTACCGATAGTATCGGTATCGGTAGTATTGGCAATTTTTTGGGGTATTGGTTAATATAGCCGATACTTTACTTTTTGGGTGAAAAATTTTGAGAAACTTTTAGATTAGATAAATCTAGTTCGATATATATATAGCTAGTACTATTTTTTTTTTTTTTCAACTTTTTAACTTAGATTTTTAGCGTTTCTCCAACTTGGGTTTTAGCGTAACATTTACCTATTTGGATAGCCATTATATTATAATTTTGCAGCAATTTTAATTTTATGTTTTTCTTTTTTTTTTTTTTTTTTTTGTACACAATTTCGTGAAAGTGTGTGAGTGCATGAGTTTTTAAACTTTCTGGATTATTTATATTTTAGATATTTAATGTAAATAGGGTTTTGCGCCGTTTTAAAATTTCAGGTTTTAAATTTAGGTTTTAGCGAACGAATAATTTTTCAGCATTTCTCCTTTGGTTTTTTTCTGTTTCTTTGTCTTTTTTTTTTTGATTGTGTGTGCGTGTATGATGATAGCAGATTTGCAGCATAGGCGTGTATATCTATTGACTTTACCAACATCAAGTGGCTTGCACTCTAACCTGCAACCATGGAATACCACTCTTCCTAACTCCTAAACCCTAATTTTTTGCTCTTGTCTGAGACCCAGAATGGCTTAAAGAATTCATCCTCCAACTTCGTTCAAATATTCCACTACTTATTTTCATATTTCTTCGAAGGATGGAGTATGTGCCTGTTTAAGCATAACACTCCTATAACAACGTCTGAGATCCAGACTCTCTAACTTCAATTTTCTGTGCTTAAAATCTTTCTTCCTTCTACTACAATTATACTTATGCTTCTGCTAACTGGTTTTCCTAAACAGAAAAGATTTTCAATGCCTTTATTGATTCCCTTATCTACTTCTCAATAAGACTGTTATTCTCTCAATCCAAAATTCTGAGGTCCTCTATTTAGGGGATTTCAATGTACACAACACTGAATGGTCGGGTTCCTCTCATAAAACTGATTTAGGTGGGGAGGAAGCCGAATCATTCAGTATTCTCAACGATCTGGAGCAACTATAAAGACCTACCACACATTCCGGTCATATGCAACCATTCTTGAAACACTTGACCTATGTTTCACCACCAGTCCTTCTCACCCTATAAATACACCACCTTCCCTCCTATTGGTCCATCTGAGCCACGAACTTTATATCTTTTAATTTTAATACTTTCTCTCCAACACCTCCATCCTGCCATATGCGGGATTTCTGGCACTTTGATCGGGCCTATTTTGGGGCATTGCGTTGCTTCTATGATAGCTATAATTGGAGTTACTGCTTTGACTCTGAAGCCGCTTCAGCTTCTGTTGATAAAGTGGGAGCTGTAATGTTGATGGGATGAGCAGGTTCATTCTTCTTCGACTAAATCTTTTTCTCCTCAAAATCATGGTTCGATCGTGCTCGTTATCTTGGCCATTCAGGCTAGAGACAGTGCATATCGGGAGTGGAAAAATTCTCGTTCTCCTATCACTTGCTAATTTTCATTCAGCTAGAAATTGATTTAGGGATACTCTTAGACGAGCAAATCGGACTTTCATTAAATGAAAGTACACTGACCTCCTCCGTTCTCCTACTGACAAATCTTTCTAGCCTCTTGTCAAAAAACATCTCTAACAACTTCTGTAAATCAACCTTTCCTAAGCTTATTCAATCTGATGGTTCTGTTGCTAATACTCCAACTGAAAAGGCCAATCTCTTTAGCCTACTATTTTCCTCTAACTCAACCCTGGACGATTCTGGCATCCTTCCTCCTCCTTGCTCCTTCTCAGGTGTCCCCTATGGCCTTTACCGTATTACATTTGATTGGATGCATGGGCTCCTGAAATCTATGAATGTTAGGAAGGCGGGTGGCCCAGATGGCATTCCTCTCCGAGTTTTGAGAGTGCTTCCGTGCTGACCCCGCTTCTCATTCAACTACATTCTCTATGCCGCAATACTAGCATTTTCCCCTCAGGGTTGGAAGAGCGCATATGTATAACCTATTCCGAAAAAAGGATGTCACTGTGATCCTTCTAACTATCACCCTATAGCTTTAACTTGTATTCTATCTAAGATCTTTGAAACCCTTCTTAACTCTCACTTAGACCATCTGGAACCTCATTCCCTTCTTTCCGATTGCCAGTACTGCTTTCGGGGCTCTGGGTCAACTGGTGATATACTTTCCTATTTAACAGATTTATGGTTTTCCGCTCTTATGAACTACAGGGAGACTTGCGTGGTGCCGCTTGACATATCCAAAGAATTTGACCGGGTATGGCACAGGTCACTGCTCTCCAAGCTCCCCTCCTTTGGATTTGCTTACTTATGTCTAGCTTTCTTTCAAATCGTTCAATATCAGCTGTTGTTGATGGGGCAACTTTTTCTGTCAATAGTGGTGTTCCTCAGGGTTCTCTGTCTTATCTCCTACTTTATTCCTGATTTCCATTAATGATCTCACCTGCATATCTAACTCTACCCAATCATATGCCGATGACTCGACCCTTCATTTTTTTAACTCATTTCAGTTCTGCTCCCTCTTTTACTCCAAGAATTGCCTCTCGTCTTAATCTTTCCAATTCTATTCTCCCTGATTTGGATAGAATTTCTGAGTGAGGTCGTCTCAACCTTGTGAAATTTAATTCTTTAAAAACCCAACTTCTACAAATCTCTCTCTCTAAGACACCTAACTTTCCTATCTCTTTCATCTCTCCTGTTGACAATATAAACATCGTTGGCCTTAACATAAACAAAAAAATGTCTTGAAAACCTCAAATCACAACGGTTGCTAGGGCAGCCTCAAAGAAACGGAGTTCTGTTTAGACCGACTTTTTTTCCCTCTTTGGTATTTGGGTGTCGCGGGGGTTCCTCCGCCCCTCCCCTACGGGGTATGGAAAATGTCCCCCCTTCTGTTCCCCGTCGGCTCGACCCCCTAACGGGCCGTGAATGAATATGAATATATATATATATATTCGATAAAATTAGTCATGACGTCACAGTATACGTAACACAGAAATCCTGACGTGTGAGTATGACGTCACGCGGAGCTTGCATATATATATATATATATATATATATTATATATATATAATATCTATTGTATATATTATAATATTAAATTATTTTTCTTTTTACATTACGTAAAAAATCTTGTTTTCCAATTATTATTATTTTTTTAATTTAAATATTTAATTTTTTACGTACATTTTTTAAAAATAAAATCGTTGATAATCGATAAAACAATTATAATATCGATAAATAATAAATATCGATGTATCGAAAGGTTGAAACGCATTTCGACAGTCATTCTTCATCCCTACACGAACGAAAAAAAGCCATAAAGTTACATTTTTCCTAACGTTTTTTTTCATATTTTTATTAAAAATATCTATTTATAATATATGCCAATCGGTAAAAAAAACTTCAAAGAATTTTTTGATACCATTTTTGTAAATTATAAGTTTATAGTTTTAATGTAATAGTTACGTAAAGTTTATTTACCTCGGCTAAAGTATTACTAAATATATGCATAAAATACACAAAAATCCGTAAAAAAAAAACTTCAAATAATTGGTAATTGTTACCCAGAGGGTTGTCACCCCCGATTTTTATGAAAATCGCAGGATATACTCTAAAAAAATAATAATGAAGTGAAAACGAAAATTGTCGCTCTCTTTAGGAAAAAAAGTTACAGCCTCTCAAAGTTGTTAAAAATCCCATAGACTTTTCAATATTGATCGATCCAGGTTAGGTCTCATTTCAGGCCCTCTAAGTCAGGTTATGATAAGTTTTGTTAGGTATACACAGAGAAAATCTATGTAGAATTAACAAATCTTATCATAACCTGAACTAGGATGGCCCTAAAACGAGCACGAGACCAACTAATTTTTATTATAAGAAAGTCTATTGAAAAATTTTTAACTTTCAGAGGCTGTAACTTTTTTTCCTAAAGAGACTGCCGATTTTCGTTTTCACTATTCTTCATTATTATTTTTTTAGAGTATATCCTGTGATTTTCAAAAAAAAAAAAATTTTTTTTTTTTTTTATATAACAAATCCTATGGGGTTTTTTACAACTTTGAGAGGCTGTAACTTTTCCTAAGGAGACCGACGATTTTAGTTTTCACTATTCTTTATTATTATTTTTTTGGAGTATGTCCTGTGATTTTCATAAAAATCGGGGGTGACAACCCTCTGGGTAACAATTACCAAATAATTTTTTAAAACCATTTTTGTAAATGAAATGTTTAGAATTTTAATATACTATGTACGTGAACTCAAGTCACCAATACTAAATAATTACCAAAATCTGTTATAAGGGACAATGTTTTTTTTATTATTCATTATTTTTTAAGAGTATCCTATTTTTATTAAAAACTGGGGTGGTCCCTCTGCGCTATTATTACCTTTACTTTTAATTTACTGAATTTGCATTTTCTGCATTTTTTTCAGTAAATTTTATTTCAAGCTATGTAGATGTTACCCAGAGGGTTGTCACCCCCAATTTTTATGAAAATCACATGATATACTGTAAAAAAAAAATAATTTTTGAGAACGAAAATCATCGCTCTTCATTTTTTTAGAATATATCCTGTGATTTTCATAAAAATCGGGGGTGACAACCCTCTGGGTAACAATTACCTCATGATAATTTCAGAAACAAAAAACAAGAACGAACATTGAGAATATTCAAATTCTGTTGGAATGAACCCTGCGAAATACACAAGGATAGGATAGGCTATTCAAAATCGAGGCCTATTTAAGTTTAAAAAAAAAATGAAATACACCTAAAACGTAACCAAATGAATAACAAACAAATTAAGAAACTGAATTTCTTAATATCTCACCTTCTTTTGAACCATGATGGTTGGTTAAATATCAATCGACTTCAGAAAACTAAACAGTCCAAAAGAGTTGATAGAAAACTTAGAAATAGAGCAAACGAAATCTTTCACGTGGTTAGTGAATAAACGGCAAGGTGTTGCCGAAAACAATATCATTGATACCAAAATGCTCCAAAACTACAACTAAATTTAGAGAGTATAAGAAAACAATATTAGATTTAGAAAATAAGAGTTTTCTTAAAATAACGAAACAAAATCCACACCAAAAGGAAAAAATAAATAAAATATCAATTATTTTATCACAAAAGCACACAATTACACTTACACACACTCCCACACAGACACACACAAAAAAATTTATTATTATTATTACTTACTTGATTATCATTATTATTATCATTATTATTAATATCATTATTATCATTATTATTATTATTATTATTATTATTATTATTATTATTATTATTATTATTATTATTATTATTATTATTATTATTATTATTATTATTATTATTTTTACCTAAGCTATATTTAATTATTTTTTCATATATTTTTTATTACTATGTATTATTATTATTTGATTATTATTATTACTATTATTATTATTTAATTATTATTATTCATTAATTATTAAATGATGTATTAATTATTATTATTATTATTATTATTATTATTTATTTGAGAGTATATCTAATATTTTAATTATTTTATAACTTATTGCATAATCAGTTTAAGATTTCGCTGCTATTGTTGAAATTTACTTGCCTTGGCAACAAAAGAATCGTTGTCCTATATTTATAGTATACGTAGTATACTATATTATCTAGAAATATTTTCTTAACTGTATATATACGTATATAATAGGATAATATAAATATAGTATATATATAGGATTATATACTATTCATATATATATATATATATAATAATATATATATATTCTGAAAAAATAATATCTATTCAATATTCCTTAGGCTAATAAGTAAACAAAAAAAAATTAGTCTGTTTATTACTCTTTTTTTTAAAGCTTCAAGAAAAAATTCTTTTTTTTTTTTTTTATCAAATTATGAGTCGCGAATCTTTAATAACATGCTCATTCTCATTCTTCTAACTTTCCTCCTGCATTGTAATCATGCCGGGCGACGATGAGCATTCTCCCACCTCTGACTTTTCCAACTTGCGTCTCCAGCGATTCTTTACGGATGACCCAGAATTGTGGTTCTCATTGGGCTGAGAATGTCTTTCGTCGAATGAGAGGAAGAGAAATAAATATTTCAAGGGTATTAAATTTCCCTTCTCAGCTACTAGTGCGCATTCGCGGATTTTCCGGCCAAAACTTTAGGCGTAATCAACAACCCTTACCACGGCTCTAAAGAAAATTACAAATTGCCGATTAGCCCTTCCGCAGGAGGTAAAATGAGCGATTGTTTAAAGATACTCAAGCTTGGCGATTTGCGAGTCCTTCCTGCAAGCTGTTAGTTAACAATGCCTTCGTTGCTAGGAAGTATTCCTTCCGCCAGAGAAGAGGCCATATTAAGGCATCTTTTTCTTCAAAAGATGCCCTTGTATGCCCAAGATATACTCGCCTCTCTCGATCCAGCCCTTTCTTTGAGTGTGGTTGCTGAAAAAGCTGATCGCATGCTCCGCACACATGCTTCTGCAACGCATTTAGTTGCAGCAACTTCTACTCTTCCATCATCCCCACCACCCCCACCAACTCCTTCACCACTGTCTTCTCTTACTTCTCATCTTTCACATTCCTCTTCCTCTCCGGTTTCTCACTCTTCTCAAGCTTGTTCCACTCATCTTTCTCACGAAACTTGCTCTCACATGACGTCTTCCTGCCTAGGATGCTCCGTGTTTCTGCTCTGGAAACTCGGTCTTGCAGAGATCAAAACTGAGTTTGTTTTCTGTCACTTCTACTCTAAGGCAGCTCTCATTTCGTTCTCGTTCTTCTCGTAGTAGGACTCCCTCTCGAGGTCGTTCTCCTTCTGCTTCTAGTGACAATACCTATCCTCACGGATATTGTTACTATCATAATTTCTTCGGTGCAAGAGCGAAGAAATGTGCTTCTCCGTGCACATTTTAGGAAAACAAATAGGTCAAGGGATACCAGAAGCGACTGCCCCTTGTGACCCTGACACTTTGCTTCCTACTGTACTTCGTATTTACGATCGCATCACAAAGCAAAACTTTCTGATTGATACTGGCGCATCTTTGTCTTTGGTCCCTCCGGATCCGTCTCAGCGCTCTGCAGTACCTCTTTCTACTCATACGCTGTATGCTGCGAATGGTTCAACTATTCCAGTATATGGTGAATGACTTTGCTCTTTGGAACTCTCGCTTCGACGGAGTTTTAAATGGGTTTTTCTTGTGACAAAAGTTACACAACCTATTATTGGGGCAGACTTCTTGTCCCATTTCAATCTCATGGTGGACATTCGCAATCAACGTTTGGTAGACGGTACCACTACGTTGTCCTCAAAGGGTGCTCTGAACTCTTCTGTTTTTAGAGGCATTTCTAATATTGCCCTATGTTCTTCTTCTTCAGGCGCTTCTCCCTTTGTTACTATGTTACAGAAGGATTTTCCGGATCTTTTAAATCCTTGTTCTTCTTCTTTACCTGTCCAACATGATGTACAGCACCATATCGAGAAATCTGGTCCTCCAATTTTCGCTCGTGCTAGACGTCTCCCCCCAGACAAACTCAAGGCGGCTCAAGCCGAGTTCGAGCATATGTTAGAACTAGGTATTGTCAGCCCCTCTAAGAGAGCTTGGGCTTCACCTCTTCACATGGTGCCAAAACCTTCTGGTGATTGGAGACCGTGTGGAGACTTTAGGGCTCTGAATGCCTCGACAACACCTGACCGCTACCTGGTTCCGCATAATCAGTCCTTTAACTCTCGTCTGGATGGCTCAACCATCTTTTCAAAATTGGATATGGTCAGGGCATATCACCAGATTCCTGTAGCTGCTGATGACATTAAAAAAAAACGCTGTTATTACTCCTTTTGGATTATTTGAGTATACTAGAATGCCCTTCGGTCTTAGATGTGCAGCTCAAACTTTTCAAAGATTTATTGATACCATACTGGGTGGCTTACCTTTCGCCTGGGCTTATCTCGACGACCTTCTTGTAGCAAGTGCAACTCCTGAGGAGCATCAGGATCATTTGCGTGCTGTTTTCGCACGATTAAACGATGCTGGAATGTGACTTAATCTCGCGAAGTGTGTACTTGGTACATCATCTCTCACTTTCCTGGGCCATACTGTTTCTCCTGAAGGTGTTAAACCACTCTCCGATCGTGTTGATGCCATTCGTGCATTCCCTCTTCCTCAAACACAGAAGCAACTTCGTCAATACTTGGGAATGGTAAACTTTTACCACCGTTTCCTTCGTTCAGCTTCCGAAATTCTTCGTCCACTTACAGCACTTATTACGCAAAAGAAGAAGCGTTCAGCCATCATTCTTGATTGGACGGATGAGGCAAGAAAAGCTTTTGACGCTTCAAAGGAAGCTCTAGCTGCTGCAACACTTCTTGTCCATCCTCAAAGACTCGTGCACCAACCGCGTATTCAAGTGCGAACGCTTTCCGATTTGCTGTCGGTGGTTGTTCTTGGACAGCAGTATTTGAATAACGTTTGGTCTCCTTTAGCCTTTTTCTCTCGCAAGCTTCAACCTGCCGAAACTCAGTATAGTGCTTTCGGTAGGGAGTTGCTGACAATGTACCTAGCTACTCGACACTTCAGATACTTCATAGAAGGTCGAGATTTCCATATCTTAACCGATCACAAACCTCTTACGTTCGCGATGATTTCTCGTCACGAACGATATTCTCCCAGAGAAGCACGCCACCTTGAATACGTCTCCCAATTCACCACTGACGTTCGGCATATCTCTGGGGTAGATAACACCACTGCCGATGCCCTTTCGCTCATCCAGATTGACTCTATTTCTCCTATTCCAATCATAGATTTTGAAGCTATGGCACAGCTCCAAGAGCATGAAATCATCGACCCCACATTAACTTCTTCTTTACGGCTAGAGTGGATAACACTCCCGGGTATCAAGAGGAAGTTGTTATGTGATACGTCAACCTCTACTCCTCGCCCATACGTTCCTTCTTCAAACAGGAAAGGCATCTTCCTCAATCTCCATTCCCTTTCTCACCCCGGCATCGAGGCTTCGCGAAAGCTGGTTTCAGCACGCTTTGTGTGGCCCGGCGTCAATGCCGAGGTTACGAAGTAAGCACGCAATTGTCTTTCCTGTCAACGGTCTAAAGTCCAGAGGCACACTAAAAGCCCTCTTGGCTCCTTCTTACCATCAGGTGACAGGTTTGAAAAGGTTCACATAGATATTGTAGGACCTCTTCCTCCTCCTAATGGCAAACGCTACCTTCTTACTTGTATTGACCGGTTCACTCGATGGACCGAAGCCATTCCTCTTTCTGTTGCTCCTTCGGAATCCATTGTGATAGCTTTTATGACGTATTGGGTTTCTCGTTTCGGCATACCTCTCTCTGTCACTACAGATCAAGGACGTGTCTTCGAATCTTATCTTTGGAGAGATTTGATGCGCCTCCTTGGTTCTGAAAAGATTCATACCACTTGCTTTAATCCAAAAGCAAACGGAATTGTAGAACGATTCCATTGTCAGCTTAAGGCTTCCTTGGCTGCCTCATCCCACAACCGGAACATTGGAACAGACGCTCTTCCGTTTGGGCAAATTAGCTAGGTATTCGCACTCCCATCAAGAAGATCTGCAATGATCTTGCGGAGAACTTGTCTACGGGTTCCACTCTTACAGGCTTCCGCGGAGAGTTTCTTTTCGCAAATCTTCTCCGTCTCCTACTGCTTACCATTATCTTATCTAACAGATACAGCCGCTTAAGGCGCTTGTTCGTCGTAGAGACCCGAACTCACTACTCGTCACCAAGCAAAGTTGCATTCTTTTCGTACTAAGGACCTGCTCTACATGCACACATGTCTTTGTAAGGCATGACTCGCACCGCACTGCTTTACAACCGAAGTACGATGCCTTTTCCTGTGTTACTTCGGAAGGAGAAGTTTTTTTACCATTCAAAACGTCCACACGCACAGAGGTCGTATCAATCTACCGTCTTAAGCCAGCGTTCTTCGAGTCCAATCCTCCTGATACTCCGGATTCGGAATTGTTCCCCAGATCAGTTTCAGTCCTTTTCAGCACGACTCCTACCTACAACATTCCTGTTTCATCTCCCCCTTCTCTTCCTACTATCTCACCGCCACCTCCCTTAGTACCATTATCTCCTGATCCCGCTTTAGCTCAACCGTCTAGCACAACAGATGAGGTAACTTCAGCTCCACAACCTCGTCCGAGTACTTGTGCTAGTGCACGCGATATAGCCACACCTGCACCGACTGTACCTACAGCTCGACCTTCCGGGCCCTCTCTTCGTTCTGCTTCAATACCTCCTTCTACTCAACGTAGTTCGAGGAGTGGCAGACAGATTCGCTGGCCGAGTCGTTACCTAGATTAAAGAATCTGCTGCCCCTACCCCTGGAGGGGAGGTTCTGAAGTCGGTCTTGAAATCATTTTTAATAACCTCAATCCCTGTGATATATGTATGTCACGTGTTAGTATTTATTCGAAACACATTATAACATATTAGTACAGTTTAACATCTGAAAGTAGTCTCTTTGTTCTATCACTGGGCAACCATCGATTTTTGCAAACCGTGATAATGCTTCGTTCGTTCTTACGCTTTTTTGAACTCGACGAAATGAAGAGCGTTTTTAATATAAACTGCTGCCGGCCACTCCAATTATTTATGTTATTCGACTAAAGATGTTCCTACTTATATCTGAAGATGCGTGAAGTGTTCATATCCACCGTGATCATGTGTTATTTGCCTAAATTCTTTTACTATCGTCGCTCTTTTACTTATTAGCAATGTATTTTGATTTTACAGAACTATCCGGATACTTCGCATAAGCCGGTACTCTTCCTTATGTTTCCATACCAACTCCGAAAGAACTTCTCTTTTATTCATTGGTAACTTGGTTTTTCGTATATTGGTAGGACTATACACAACGGCCGCATTCAACCACACGCTTGGCTTTTTATCTCACCACCCCCCGACCGCACATGGGCTATTTTATATCTTCACAACTCCTTTAACATCAAATACGCGTAGTCTTTATTCCTTATACCTAAAACTATTTTTTATTATGTATTTATTTGTTGTTATTGTTTTTAGTTTTAGGGATCGTATTGCCTCTCATTTTGGAGTCAGAATAGAACATATTTATGATAAGAAGAATTTCATTTCATTCCTACATCTCCCGCCAAAATATATATTTATATATATATATACGTTATATATATATATATATATATATTATATATATCTATATATATTATATATATATATAATATATATATAGTATATATATATATATAATATATATATATATATATATTTAAATATTACACAAACAATAAAATAAATAAATAAAAAAAAAACGAAATTAATAGGAAGGTAAAGAAATACTGTCTACTCTGGATTGAACCACGCGCATCGTTGCGAAATGAGGAACAATATACCTCGATTGCTTTACACTGAGCCATCCTCCAACCCAAAAAGTTGGGTTCAAGAAGTTTCAAAGCAACCGAGCTCCAGTCAAGGCGACATCACCAGGTGTCCAGCCTGTCCTTTCCCTCGTTCCTTATATTTTAGATATTGTCCTAACAGAAAATATGAATAAAATAATGAAGAAAATAATTAGAGAAGGGGGAGTCAAAGAAGTTTTAGTTTTAGAAATTTACTGATATAATATTTAAATGTATATAAAGATTTACAATTGAAATCAAGAGGATTTTCTTTTGCATGTACGCGTAGATGTGGAACTCTCTCCCTCTAACTTGCTGATTTACTTCTTTTCTGTTTAACATGAACCAAAATGCTTGCCAATTATTGTCAATCCAGAGCCAATCTTTCTGAAAGATAGTATTTTATAGCTCTCTTCTATATTATTATTAATTTATGTATTATTATTATTATTAATTATTTTATTATTATTATTATTATCACTTTTATTAATTATTATTATTATATTAATTAATTTTTTCTCTCTTCTTTATTATTATTAATTATTATTATTATTATTATTATTATTATTATTATTATTATTATTATTATTATTATTATTATTATTATTATTATTATTATTATTATTATTTTTATTATTATTATTCAAAAGATGACTGAGATTTATTTCCAATGTCGGCAAGATATAGTTACTTAAAGCAAAATGGTTTAATATTATAAGTTAGATCCCCTTTCACTCTCTAATTCATTATACTAATGAAGGGAGACCAGATCTGGATTATACAGCAATTAAAAAACCAATCTGTAAAATTTTCTCACCTTTGGTTTAAGAGTTTCCAAGTAGGAAACTGAATTGCACTTCTGTATGGATAAAGATGGTCTAAAAAAAAAAAAAAATGATAAGGCCCTCTTCTAAGCTGGCCTTCTTATCTTATACATGGGGTAGTAGGTCCCAAAGCCAGATTTTTTTTTATTCTCAAAAAACAATAAAATATTATATAGTATTTTATTAGGTATTATTATTTTTATTATCAGTGGCCACTGAACTGGTTGATGATTCTTTAATAATGTATTTATTGCCTAAATAGGCAGAGCAAAGAACACAGTCTTGCTCCTGTAGATGTAATATAGGGTCTGGCACTCTGCCAATCCTAATTTTTATTGCAAATCACTTTCTTGCATCATTTTTTGCAGATCTAAGCATGAACTTGACTTTCGCTTGAAAGCTTGATTGAATGTAAACAAACCAGCAATGAAATGGGATCAAAAATAAAATTTTTAAGCTGTTCACTTAAATTTTTTTATATTTATTTTTTATTATTATTAATGTTATTTTATAACAGAATGAATAAATAAATAAATTTTATTCATATTAGTTTTTTTTTTTATTAAGAAAAGGTCATTATTTCAAATGTTCAACTTCCAGTGGCCATAATAATAAAAATAATAATAAAAAAAATAAACAATAAAAAAAATATATAAATATAAAATAAACATATATATTATATAAGGTATATCATACATTAAATATATAGTATTTTTAATGTAAGGAAGAGGCTCGAAGAGGTTCAATCTTAAATTCAAAATTTTGATGAATATGTAAACTAAATTTGGAAAACGCAAATTATTTTACATTGTTTTATTCAAATATATATCATGTCCCTGTTAAACAAGGACACATATATTCATTTGACTATTATATATTTGGAGATATTAAAGTTGCCCTTTGTCTATGAGCTTTTTATGTAGCTCTCTACATTGAACTGCAGCTTTCCTCTTTACTCTACTGTCAGCATCACTGTTCTTATCGTTAGTGGTGGAAACTGTTTCTGGCAGATTTTCATGAAATTTGGTATATTTTTTTTATTAATAATAAAATTAATCCAAAATTTTTCGGTGTAATTTTTTAATTGAATTTTTT
>JABUQX010133879.1:22500-26272 GCA_015478945.1 Trachelipus rathkii
TTTTTGGGCGGAGGGAGGTGATGGAAATTAGATCATTATACAGTTAAAAATAGTAATAAATACATTCTGGAAAGGCAGAAAAGTAAAAGATGTTTTTGAGAAATTTTGATTAAATTTTGTACAAAAAAAGGAAGGAAAGGCTTAACTACATTTTTCCTTTTAATAACATTTTATATCATTTTTACTACTCTTTCCAACAATATCATTACTCTTTTTTATGAGCAAAGTCATCCAAAATTTTCTCCAACAAAGAGTAGTGCTAAACTGATACAATTACATGATTAAGCCATAATTATATATATATATATATGATATATATATAGTATATATAGCATAATACTATATATATATAATATATATAATGTATGTAGTTAAATATATAGTACTAATATACTATATATATATATATATATATATTATATATTATAATATAGTTATTATCTATATATATATATTATATATATATATATATATTATATATATATATATAATATAATATATATATATATATATATATATGGTTCAAAAGGGGGCCCCATTTCCACTTTGGCGGGGGGGGCCCTATGACTCTTAGTTACGCCACTGCACGTATATATATTTTAACCTGTTTGACTAAAGATTCAACTAAACCTCCCAGAAAACTAGCTTTACCAGGGTATGGTGAAAACTAGCATTTTCATATTTGTAGTAGAGTTAATAATTTTTAAACAATCTACATCATACAAAGAAAATCTTATAATTTGCACTGGCTTATTATCTACTTCCTGATCATTAATTATAAGTGTGTGGAAATCCACAAGTCAAACACATGAAATTGAAAAGCAGAATAAAGCATTTCAATATTATCTACATTTTTACATAGAACAAGGTTTACAGCTCTAGTATATATGTGCAAGTTATAATTAATATGTAAATCTTCTCTACTACATTAGATTCTTTATATAAATGGCCCAATATTGTAATGAATATTTCTTCTCTAAATGGAATTTGAAGATGGATTTTATCCTATAACTCTTTGTAATGGTTTTCCTGATTAAATTTTATGTTCTGCCATACATTTAATTTATTTATGCAAGTCTTTAATGTTTTTTTCTTAACTACTCGCGTAATGCTGTTTGGAATATACAACTCCTTTCTTATTATAGCTAGAATTATAACACCTGCATGTTTCATTTTACTGTTTAATTCTTTAATTATTATATCAGTTAGTGAATGATTTTTATGAAATGCAACAATATTGGATTTTTTTTGATTAAAATCAGCATCTAAGTTTGCAAATTTACTCTTAACTCTAATTATATTGTTTTTATCAAGAAAAAGATTGAGTTGTGTGACCAAATTTGTTTCTTTATTATTTTTTGGGTTTATTAAATACTGATATGTTTCTGAAAAATTTACTAGCTGATATTGCCTAAAAATGACATTACAACTTTCTTCATATGAGCATATTGCCTTAGGTCACATTTGGAAAACAAAGTGGGGGTTTTCTCATGTAGCTATAAGCTTTAAATTATGAAACAATAAGAAAATATTGTTTCTTTATTATGATTCTTTAAAATAGTTTTTAATTTCAGAAAAGAAGGAAAAAAAAAAAAATAAGAAAAACCTCAACCCTCTAATTTAAAAAAAAGGGTACAAAAGAAAAAGTTTTGAATATTATTAAAGGTCAAAATCTATCCTATTATTATATATAAGGGATTTGGAACAGTGACTTTTAACCTTTCATTATTGTTGTTTAATATAGGTCCATTTAATAAAGTGAATTTTTTAATAAAACCTTATATGAAACACATCGAGTAACATAATCACTAGGATTCTGAGATTCTTCACAATGATGAAAAGTTATCGGGTGTTTTTCACCTGCAGTTTCACAATAAAATTCAGCTGATTATTTATAATGGTTCCCTTTCTTTTCAATTTTGTTTAATTTTTCAATTTTAATTTATAATCCAATTCAATGTTACCAATTGAATCAGTATATAAATGTATTTTTTATTTTTAAAGGTGGAAAGTATTAGCTAAATTGTCAAACATTTCTATTAGACATTGTACTCCAAATTTACAGCAAATAGTTCTAGAACTGGAATAGATCTGTTAGTATTTTTGTTTGATAGTCATATTATTTTTTGCACACAAAAAAATGCAGCTCACTATTATCTGTATTTTGTAAGTATAAGACACTACCATAAATGTCTTTCCTAACATCAGTAAATGTTATAATATTATATGAAAGAATTCGAGGTGGGATCTCTTTGTGATTTCTTCAGGTTTTTTGCTTTTTACCCAGCTTGCCTGGCGGATTAAACCTACCTTTTAAGTAAATTACTATCTAATTTTTTGTAACAAGTTATATTTTATTATTTTTGTAGTTTATGTAAAAATAATTTTGCTCTATTCTTCCCAGGAAGCCCAATATTTAATGGTCAAATAGACCATTTATAGTAGATAAAATAGATCTCAAAATGTTTGCTTTAAGGATCATTTCATATTTTTATTATAACGGGTATAAGGTATGAGTATCCCACATCATCCCAAATAGCTTTACGTGATCATTTATAGGCTCATCCACACTACTATTATTTGTCTAACTCACTATAATTTATTTTTTAAACTCTGGTGAATTACTATGAATTTGTTGTCTTAAATCCTATATCACTATTACATGAGACCTATGATAAGCAAGAATAATTTCACTTTCAGAAGATGAAGAATAACCTAAGTTATCCATATAAGACAGGTTATACAAAATCTTCCTAAGTTCACATTCAAACTCATCACAAGTATGAACATGCAATATTAATATTATGTAAAGTGCTACAATGAGAATGGAAGGGCTACATCTAATACCAAACGGAAGTCGCATTAATTTATAAGAAACAATACTAAAATCATTTTTCCTTTTTATATTTTTTGAACCACAACAAAAGAAATCCTTTAGTATCACTCAAAAGGCAATTTAACTATTGGTGAAAAGGCTCTTTCATTCAATACCACAGATAACTGTATTAAACCTTAGTATGTTAATGCAATATTCAATCTATATTTAAAATTGGTCCTCGGTAAGATCTAACATTTATTAATGTGATAAGTGCTAGTTTGGTTGGTTTTTCATCACATAGGTTGGAACAAAATATACAATTTGCATTTCTGTCGTTTTTCTACATGATCTCTAAATACTGCTTATGAGCTAAAAATGAAACTTTATTGTTAATATTTTTTACTGTATTTATTTCAACAAGTTTGAATGATACATTGGTTAAGTTGGTCAAATGTGACATTATTATACGCTTCTAATTTTAGAGGCTTCTTTTTTATATTTTAAGTATTGATTTCAAATACAGAAATTAGCCAATAAAAATTATTTGGCAAAAATTTTTATTAATTTATATTCCATAAACAAGGCATAATCAATGGACCTGTATCCACATCTACAAGTGTATTTGTAATCAAGTGTTTTTATAAGTTCTATGTTTAGCTCTGAGAATTTTTTAGGACAATCAAAACTCTATCATAAGTCTAATAAATCATTAAATTTTTTATTTCTAGATCATCATCCAATTCTATGCTAGTATTATTATTTTGAGCTAGGAGATGAGATAGAGTAATCCATTTCTAGTCAAACAATATGATGTTCTCTATTTTGACATTTTTTTACGAGCAAATGAACCTGCGGTGAATTTCTTTACATTCTGAAAAGAATGGCAAATTTTTTATTAATTTAATTTAAGTCCGCAGCTAATAAGATTTCTAAAGAAGTGTAATATAACAGTGA
>JABUQX010133880.1:0-14481 GCA_015478945.1 Trachelipus rathkii
TTCGCTCGAGGCCAGTCGATTGCTGCAACAGTGCGCGGGTTTGTTTTTTTGCTCCTTTTCCGTGTACTTATTTGTGTGTTTTTTCCTCTGCTCGGCTTGTTTGTCTCGCCTTACCACTTTATACCATTCCGCTTAACCCAGGCGAAATATGGAGTCTCATTGGCTCTCACTTCCTTCTACTTATAATTCGGAGAGACCAATTTTCAAATACTTTTCCTTTATTCTCTCATACCCCTTTCTTTACATACACAACTCTTTAATACGTTTATCCTCATTTATCAATTCTCTCACACCCTAACACTGCCTTAAGATTGTCCATCTGAGCACATTGAACTTTAGCTCTATTCTTCTTAAGGACCGATGTCCACTACTATACATTTAACACAGGTAACAACAATACCTCACGAAAGACAAAACCTAGCGAGCTCAAGACTTAGTCCCTTTAACATCCACCAACAACTTAATTGCAGCCACCACCTTCCTGCCATTCACACACTTTCCTACTAACAGCTACTCATTCATCCGTTTCCTTTCAATCCAACATTATATATTCTGAAATATTTAACCTCAGACACTTGTTCCAGCTGCTCACCATCCTAACATACTTCACACCGCATCACTCACAACCATACCTTACTCTTATCTATGTTTACTTTCCAAACCGCTTCCTGTTACAACGCCCGCGCCAAATCTCTCTACGCACTCTCAAACTCTCTCAGATTCATCATACAAAACAGAATCATCCCCATATAATAGGTAGGGCACTCCACTCACCGTTCATTTTGATCATTTTAAGCATCTGAACACCATTTCATTTGCCACCCCATCTCTAAGTTCTTTCATAAACACCGCATCCATACCCAGAATTGAGATAACCAAGGTAATATAACAGCATCCCTGCCTCACTCCGCTATTAATATCTAAACCAATCACTTTTGACACCATTTATTCTTACACACGCTTCACTATCGTCATACATACTTTTGATTCCATTCAAAAGCATATCACTAACACCTGCCATAGAGCTTCCCTATTAATCCTATCATACGCTTGTTGCAAATCCATAAAACCTAAATACAATTTATTCTTATAGATGTAGAGTCGAAAATGACTTAAAATGTCATACAGCTTTAGCTTGACATCAGAGACAGCATAGCTATATATGCTTGCTCATTACCTCTTTAAGCTTATAGGCAGAATTATTATTTATGATACTTAAACATCTTTCTCTATTTTTAGTTTCTGAACATTGCACTGACACTTAGATTATTACTAATAACCTCATACAAAACCTATTCTTTGTTAACAGACTCCATCCATCTCCCATTTTGTTATAATTGTCATTATCACCAGCCTCCCCTCAGCTCCCCACAGATTAGGGGTGGGGTGCACAAACTGAATAGTTTTGTAGAAAAACATGATTAAAGTCGACCAAGAGAGCCCCCCCCCCTCCCCATGCCATTTCCTCATACCTTTAAGTGCGAGCCTGTAGCAGCCAAAATCCACTCTAGACCTTCACCCACCACGACATCTGGCATCTCATCAGTGTTTGGGTTCATCCCCTGAGCCAGGCCCACGGCTATGCCCCCTCGCAAAACTATGCCATTCACTCCTATTTTGCACCATTCCTCTTGCTTAAAGGAAACTCTTATTTCTTTCCCTCAAACAATCCATTACTGACTCAACCCCCTCTTTCTTTGGTCTCCCAACCGGTCTCTTCTCAACACCACACTATACAACCGCTTAACAAATTGATTACTATGGTCCATCCTTTCCAAATGACCATACCACCTTAATACATTATCATTTATTCCTGTCGTCACATCACACGATTCTCTAATACGTTCATTACTCATATTTATTAACTCTCACACCTAACTTGCCCTCAAGATAATCCATCTGAGCAGACTACACCTTAGATCTATACCTCTTATTCCACACTATAGTTTCACTACTATACTTTAATACCGGTGACAACATAACCTTATGCAAAACCCTAGCACACTCAGGACTTAGTCCCCTTGCATTCACCAATTGCACCAGCCACCTTCCTACCACTCGCACTTTTTGTACTACACTCGGCATCATCCGTTCCTTTTTCATCCAGCATATATCCTAAATATTTAAACTCTGATACTTGCTTCAGTTGCCTACCATCCAATGTTATTTCACACTTTGGACTCTCTCTATCTACATTTACTTTCAAGCACCTCCTTTTACATACCTAGCCAAACCTCTCTATCAAACTTCTTAGACTCATTTCAGATTCACCACATAAAACCAAATCATATGCATACAGTAAGCAAGGTATATTCCAATTTCTACCATTTTCCATCAGTCTAAGACCTTCCACTACCACTCCTACCTTAAATTTTTCGATCGCCGGCCATCCATATACAATTATTAGTCCATGGACTAAACAGTCCTGCCCGTCACTGGACTGTTAAATATGCCATCAATTTCCACTCTATTGTATGTCGCTACCCGAAGGCCTGACCGATCACTACAGGACATACATCATTTCAGAAGTCTACATTCAACACCATTTATCATTAACGTCTGCCAAAGAGCTTCCCTATTAATCCTGTCATGCACCCATTGCAAGTCCGTAAAACCTGAATAAAGTCTTCTTCTCTCTTATTTTCTCACTCATTTACTTCAATATAAAAAATTTATCTACACATCCTCTACCACACCCAAATGCACCTTGTTCTTTGCGCAACAGATCAACGGGCCCTGCATTCAGCTGGACACACTCCTTCAAACCAAATACCAGCAATGATATCGTTCCCTATAACACTCGATAAACTAATTACCCAATAGGACCTACAGTTCCTCTTATCATCCTTACCATTATACAAGGGTACTATCACTATCTTCCTCCAGTCTCGGAACTACATCCTCCACAAATACTCTATTACACAACTTCCATATCTAATTAATCACTATATTGCCTCAATTCTTGATTATGTTATTCCATCTATACCAACTAATTTACTAATCTTGAACTTTCTCACTCTTAATTACCACAATACTAACTCAAATATTGTATAATATTGTCTGGGACTGGCTCGCATTTAATTGTATGGGGGGGGGGGCTGTTTCGTTTTCACTTAGGTCGTGTTCTTTTACCTAACATTTCTGTTTCCTGTGTTTATTGGGCACCCCACCCTGTGGGGATTCATGGGGAAGATAAAGAAAAAAAAAGAAATACTGCATAATAAAGTTTATATTTATTAAATTCTATCATTCTTCTCAAAATTACAAATATATAGCAAATATTTTATTGTGTGGGTTTTATAATTAATATTTGTAAAGTGAAGATATTTTTAGGATGTTATTTGACTTTGCTTATTTCTTCTATTAAATTATAACCAGTAAAGATATAGTAGATAAAATCTAAATGATATTAAGATATAGTAGATAAAATCTGAAAGTTATCATTCCTTCATTTTTGTTTCTTTCTGTTTATCAGATTTTTAAAATTGCTTTCCTTGTCCCTTGATCTTCATTGTCCTGATTGTAAACTTTTCTTAATTCTTGGTTACTAACCTTGACATTGATGAGATACCACAATTAGGGTTTGTCGCGGTGTTGTCATCTTCTTATACTTGACTACTATTTTTTTTTCCGGCTCATGTTAGGCACTCCACCCCCAATATGTGGGGATCCGTGGTAAGGATAAAGAAAGAAAGAATTAATGTTTTTTTTTTTGTTTCTTTGTTGTTTTATTGTATCTTGAAATGTTTGATAATGTTTTATTATTGAAATTATGGATGATGATTTTTTAATATTTTATTATTTTTTGAAACCAGTAAAGATATAGATAAAATCTAAAAGTTATAATTTCTTCATTTTTTTTCTTGTTTCTGTTTATAAGATTGTTAAAATTATTTTCCCATGTTCCTTGATTTGCTTTGTACTGATTTCAAACTTTTCTCAATTCTTGGTTACTAACCCTGACAGTGAGGAGATACCACAGTGCGGGATCTGTCGTGGTATTGTGAAGCTCTAGGGTGGATTTTATCTGCGTCATGTTCTTCTACTTAGCTACTTAACTTTAGTTTCCGGTGCAAGGAGCGCACTGCACCCCAATCTGTGGCGATCCGTGGGGAGGAAAAAGAATGAAAGAATTATTAGTTTTTATTTAATTTTTTCTTGTTTTTTTTTATTTATTGTATTATTTATAATCTATTATTATTTTATTATTATTATTATTATTATTATTATTATTATTATTATTATTATTTTTATTATTATTATGATTATTGTATTATTAATTATTATATTTCATTATTATTATTATTATTATTATTATTATTATTATTATTATTATTATTTGATTATTATTATTAATCTATTATATCTTCTTTTCAGAAGACTTTAAATCTTGCTATTCACTATGGGGAAGGCAGAAAAAGGAACTCCGAAGGACATTGCCAATCGTATGAAAGCAAAAGGGCTTCAGAAATTAAGATGGTATTGTCAGATGTGTCAAAAGCAATGTAGAGACGAAAATGGCTTTAAATGTCATACAACTTCAGAAGGGCATCAAAGACAACTACTTCTCTATGCTGAAAATCCAGATAAGTACCTCGATTCGTTCTCAGAAGAGTTTTATGATGGTTACATATCACTATTGAAAAGAAGATTTGGAACAAAGAGAGTTCATGCCAATAATGTTTATCAGGAATATATTCACGATAGGGAGCATGTTCACATGAATGCTACTCAGTGGGAAACTTTAACCGACTTTGTGAAATGGCTCGGGAAAGAAGGACACTGTATTGTTGATGAGACAGAAAAAGGGTGGTATGTTGCCTATGTAGACAGAGATTCTGAAACACTTTTAAAACAACAGCTGAAACAGAAGAAAGAAAAATATGAAAAAGATGAAGTGGAAAGATTTCAAGATTTTATAAACAAGCAAGTAGAAATGGGCAAACTTAAGGGCCAAAATGAGGAGTTGTTCACGAGCTTAAAAGAGAAGATGAAGAAGCTGCTATTAGGTTAAGCTTAAGCCTCGCTTCAAAAGCAAAGGAGACTGTAAAAGTTCTTAAGAAAGAGTCTCTCACTAACCCTTTGAAAGCACTAAGTAGTCAAAAAGTAAAAGAAAAAAAGAAAGAAACTAGTGCACCCAAAAAGAGATCTGTTTTCAATGACAGTGGATAGAGAAGATAAGAGAGAATTGAAGTCATTTAAAAAACAAGATCACTTAGCAAACATTTTTTTGGTACGATGTTAAAGCCGAACCACCTTGGATAGCTAAAAATATAATTGTTAAAGTTATTACAAAAGAACTTGGTTCAAAATATTATAAAGAAAAAGGTGTTATTAAAGATGTAATAGATAATTATGTAGCAATAATAAAATTAACAGAGTGTGGGACTAAATTAAAATTAGATCAAGCCCATTTGGAAACTGTAATTCCAAATATTGGACGAGATGTCTTGATTTTAAGTGGAAAATATAAAGGAATGAAAGCTACCCTTAAGTCCATTGAAGAAGATAAATTTAGTGCTTCGCTGGAAATTATTTCAGAACCTTATACTAAAAAAATAGTTACTGAAATTCCTTATGAACATTTTAGTAAATTATTTGTGGAAAAATAGTTTTTTACATACTATTGAATAGAAATTAAACTACTACTAATGTTTTATGTAGAATTTTGAGAAATGTCAAGTAATAAATTAATTATAAATGTTAATATTAAATTGAAACTATATTACTTTAACCTCAATGATCGTTTCATGACTATGAGTTTAGCTTCTTGATTGTCCTGTGATAATCACTCTAACTTCATCTGATCATCCTTTGACTATAATTTGAGCTTCCTTTGATCGCTCTATGACTGTGAGTTGAGATTTCCTTGATTGTCCCATGACAAGCACTTGAACTTCAAAGTTGATTCCTACCGGTACATTTTTCTGATATTTTTTAGCCGATTCTCGTGAACCAGCTCCCGCTCACCATTGATTATATATTTTCTTGATGCTCTTTAGGTATTGCGCCTTTCTGACTAGACGAGATTTGATAGTTAGAGGAAGAGTGTGGAGGGAACATTTTCGAAAATCTGTATAAATTGGCAGTAGTGAAGGTGATAGTGAATGTGTGTAGGGTTCTGACGTGTGCAAGAAGATGGGTTATATTGGGGTATAGAGGCTAAATATACGTTTGAGTAGAGGTAGAACTGCTAGCAACTTCAGGGGGAACTAGTTTTAATGAGAATGGTAGGAAAATATTATTGCATCAAATTTTTGATTAATTGAAAGTAGTCTTGTGACTGAGCGGGTTAATTAGTATGAAAGACATAGGTGCATTTAGGAAGTATATGAGGATGTGTAGAATCTATAATATTTACACATTGAAGGCAAATATCAGAGAGAAAGAGGAAATTAAATATTTTTTTCTTGTTTATCAAAAAAGATTCAAACCTTCACGAGTGCATACAACCCTATTCTTAAGAGAGGGGAATTCCTACTAGGTAAATTATGCTATCCATATAGTAGTTTCCGGACGTAGGATTCGAAAATTACGCACCTGAGGGCCCCTTGCCTTTGCGAGTCTGTCGTTCTACATCTATTTAATTTGGTAGTTATATTTTGGTTTTTAATTCCCTACTAGCATTCTGGACTAGCAGAATTAATTGGGGAACTCTGTGGCATGAGAAATATACAATCATAATGGTGTTAGGTGGTAGACATGTTTGATATACGTAGTTAAAAGTATGTATGATTTAGATCAGTGTGAGAGTAGTGCAAAGAATAAATGGGAAGTGGAGAATGAGTGGTTACCTATACATTAATAGCGGGTGGGCTAAAGGATGGTTTTCCGTCTTCATGACTCATTTTAATTAATATATTGTAGGGATGATGAAAGAAATTAAAGGGATATGTATGTAACTGATCAGAATGGTATGGTACCATTGCTATATTGTTACGACGAGATGATTTTCGCTTTGTATGGTGATATCTAAAAGCTAATTAAGAAATTATTTGGTATAGAGGTTTTTGGCTTTGGTACGGTTAAGTAAGGGAAATGTGTATGGTAGGTGAAGAGAGTCCAAAAGTTAGGGGAATATATATGTAGTAGGATGGTACACAATCTGGAACAAGTTATTTTAGTTTGTTATTATTAATGTAAAAGGGGAATCGATGAGTGCCTTAGTTAATATATATAGTTTTTTCATTTATAAATTATATTCAACATTCCTTCCTGCTGAATTAATATTGGTAAATATGCAGTCTTACGTGTATTCTAAGTCTTGAGTGCGGTTAGTTTTGCATGAGGGTATGTATTTGTATTTTAAAGTGAAATAAGAGTGTATTTAAATCCTACGTGTACGATTAACTCATAGAATATGTGGAATAATACTTAAGGGGTGTTGTATTTTATAGTGTGGAAAGCATAAATATGATAAAAATGTTGGGAATGAAACAATATTATGGAGGGCCTGTAAATTAAGGTTGGTATTGGTTTATATACCGCTGAAAAGGATGAGGATATGAATAAGCCGCGTTGTTTAAAGTGGGTATATAAGATTTAGTGTTAAGGAGATATTTTATATAATAAATCTAATTATTTTTAAAAAATTAACTGTATTTGTTTTTATTTTAATTTTTTTTTTTTTTTTTAAAATTTTATTAATATTCACTATTTTAATTATTATTATTTAATTATTTTTCATTAATTATTATTATTGATTATTATTACTTATCATTGTTATTAAATTATATTCATGTAAACTCAATTTGACTTAAAGACAGGGATCATATCAATCCCTACAATCGGAAACATGCAAAGGCGCAGAAGAAGAATGAAACAAAAGTCGAAAAGAAGCCAGCCCCACCCCACCTTTTTTATACCCTTAAGTGAGAGCACTTCGTTGCAGTTCAAAAAATCCTAAACCCTAGAGCTTCATGGGACTGCGATGGACCCTCACTATGGTAGATATCGTCAATGTATGGGTTCATCCCTTGGTCCAGGTGGGCCACAACATTACCCCTTCACAAAACCTATACCAGCCATTCACTGACTTTGGCTTTCTTCTCGGCACTCTACAAACTCACATTTCTCTATCCTTCAAACATTGTTACGCCGAGACTCAATCCAACGTTTTCTTCGGTTCTCCCAGCTCGGATCGGTTCCCTAAATCACTCGCTACACATACATTTTATTATATGTTAATTTATTATTATTATTATTTATTATTAATTAGTTCTTTCTTTTTTTCTGTTTCTATCACCTTTCCTCTTTGCCACCAAGATTTTGGGGGTAAAGGAGTGTCTGTACAGAGCACCGAAAAGAAAAAGCAGTAGGAGAACATTGCAAACGTCGAAAAGAAAGCCCCAGCCTATTACCTGCCCCCTCTAGTACCATTATTAGTGAGAGCTCGTCACAGACAGAAAATACCATCACTCTAAGAGCATTAATGGGATCCCACGAATCGAGGACCCTCTCATATGGTAAATCGCAATGTAAGGGTTCATCCTAACTTGGCCCAGGTGGGCCACAATCCATACCCCCCCTCACAAAACCTCCGCCATTCTCTCTATCTATATGCACCTTATTCTTCACCTCTGTCAAACTCACATTCTCTCCTCATAATACATTATCGTTCACCCGAACTCATCCATTCTTTCTCTTCGGACTCCCCTAGCCGTCGGTTCCCAACACACTCACACCACTATACATCCGCACAACATGTTATCTATCATTCATACCTTTCCACAGAACCAAACCATTTTTCAAACATACTTTCATTTTTCTCTCATTTACCCCTTTCTTCACTACTATATACACCAATACCACTCCTAATACGTTTCATCTTCTCCATCTTTATCATTCTTTCTCCCACTAGCACAGTCCATAAGATTGGTCCTTCTTGAACCATTGAACTTTAGATCTATATGACTTTTTATTATCCAGATCCATAGTATCACTCCCCCTACACGTAACACTAGGTAACAACAATATCCCCAATGTAAAGACCTAGCAACTCAAGATTAGTCCCTCTTGCGATTCCACCAACGAGATTTAATTGGCACCTAGCCACCTTCCTTGCCATTATCCAGACTTCATATCTACACTCTGCATCGTCGTTCCCTTCTCAATCCAACATATACCCTAATATTTAAACTCCCAAGACACTTTGTTTCTTATGCTGCTCAACTCATCTAACAATAACCACACTAGGAGTGTCCTCATTCACAACCAATATACCTTACTCTTATCCACGTTTTACTTTCAAGCCTCCTCCTTTCACATGCACCCTGCCTATTGCTCTCTATCATCTCGTCAAACTCTCTTCAGCATTCGCCACAGCAGAACCAAATTCATTTCCGCATATAATAGGTAGGGCATCTCTCCACATTCTAACTCCATCTCTCCCATCACATTATCTAGTACACGTATATATCCCCCATTTTTTTCTTTGCTTACTCCCTTCCCCATTCCCCCATCTCATATTACAAATATTGAAATAACCAAGGATGACCAATAACAGCTAACCCTGTCTTACTTTCCGCTATTTATCCTACTAAACCAATTACATCCCTCATTGTACACCTTTATTAATTATTCCTTGAACAATACCTCGCTTCTAAATCTCAAGGAGACAATTTCATTGCATACGAATTAAAGGAATCATCATCTGACCCCACTGAAGAAGGAAAATTGTTCATCAGTAAGGCTATATCATCGTTCATAAAAATTTTTGATGAGTTGAGAAATAAGTTGCCAGTGGTTGTAATGCCCCTTCAGCCTTACATGCTTACTCCTCAATTCAATTTTCCCTCGAATGAAAGTTCAGCAGACGAAACCAGGCTTTTTGTTCATGGAACTTCATACAAATGCAATCACCTATGTTCTTTCCCGTAGCAATCAGTCTTACCCTTACATGTCACTTCGCACGCCACCTTTTCGTACCAAAATATCCTCCATGTCATTAATTCAGCATTTCGCAAACAAAAATCTCAATAAACTTAAATTTCCTCTATAATCTACAGTTCCCCTTTAATTCTCTCCTTACCTTGATGACAGGTGTTACTCATTATCTTCCTTGCTCTCTCATTCTCAAATCCCTATGGATACTATACCCCTCTCAATTATAACGCCTTAATATTACTACAACTATTAACCAAATGAATCAAATACACTCATACTCGTCCAATAACCGTCTCATTTGGTATCTATTATTCACACGTAATTTCTATATCTATTAACCTGCAGATTTACTCTATGTTCTTACTATAATACTTTCTCTTAATACTACTACTTAATCACCATTTAACATCCTCTACTAAACTAATAACCTCATCCCAAAATACCTATTCCTCTTGCACCATCAACAAACCGACACACATTCACTAACACCTATTCATTACTTACTGTTAATTTTGTGCAGATTTTCGAAGTGTTCTTATCACAACTCCCCTTCACATCCATTTCATCTATTACGAAAGCACAAAAGACGTATTATCTAACAGATTCCCTTAAATTCTCATTCTTACACTTTCGCGCTTCCCCCAGAAGAGCTGCCTATTTCCTTGTATGTCCTCATTCATCCTCCTTCCAGAACTGTTCATTTACCTCTTAGTTTTTCTCCTACGTATATGCACCTTGTAGTATTTCTTTTTCCTCCTTATATAATTCCAAGCATGCTTTCTTATTGGAATTTCATCATTTTGCTATTTCTAACATTCAACCACGCTTCTTACTTTTAATTTTTTTTAAACCGCTTTCATCACCTTTCATTCCACCATTCCGCTGTTAACCATCTTCTTACTTCCTACATTTGAGCAACATCCAGCAGACACTTCTTTGCACTAATCTACACAATGCTTTCCTTCATTTAGACCCTTCAATTTATTATTATATTATTATTATTATTTTAACTATTAATATTACATTATTATATTATTATTTAATTATAATTATATATTACTACTTAATACTACTACTATAACTACAATTACGTAATTAGTCATTACAATTTCCCCGCTCTCATATCAACAGGAACTATAGTATCGAAATTTGAGACACTGTCAATCGACTTTACAGTGTTTCTATATTATTGGTGTAATGTTTCAGCGCATGTTAAAAGAAGTCTCGTATTTACGTGACATTTTTTCCTATTCTTTGGAGAAACACTAAAGAAGTTACTTGCAGATGCACGACGGGAATCGGACTCGAAACTCTACCGCGCAAACGAACGGTCGCGCTAATTCGCTCAATTGACTCGTTTATCGGTTATTTAATAAAATTTCCTTTATATTAACTTTCTACTATTTTTCTCATTTTCGTCTGCAATCGCGTTGCTAGCTTTCAACTTAAACCTGTTAACTCTGTTTCAAAATATGTTCTTAAACTAATTAGTAAAATGCTGAAAAGTGATTCACTAATTTATGTCAATTTGTACAACATTGAGAAAACATTGATTTAACTCTAAGTGTATTGACAAAATTTTGTAGTTGCATTTCCTGTATAACTTTTTTCGAAGAATCCTTAAAATTCCATTCAGTATCTTGAATTTCTCTTGCATAAAGTGTTTATGAATTTTTGTATGTTACGAATGGAAAGGTTAAATATCATGAAAAATATACCCGCTTTTATTTTTATGTAATATCGCCTCTAGTGGGAAAATACCAGAGGCTTAAATAAATCTTTCAGAGTTGGGGTAAGCTATTTCTAAATCCCAATTAAAGGCAGATATGACTCGATACATGTTTGAATGTATGTAAGTCAAGCGAATTAGTTTGAGAAAATAGAAGGAAAATATTTTTCAGACCGAATGAGAATAAGCATAGCCATTAATTCTTTGGTTAGAGAACTGGATAGAAAGAGGACGAGACTTGCAAACACTCCTCAACGGAGTTAAGAATGAGCAGTGCAAAGTTTGCCTGTTGTATAGTTGATAGATAAGACACGAGTAAATGCAAGTTTTTTTGTACAGAATGAGGGAGAGCAGAAGGCCTTCTTTCACTAAAGCACAATGTTATAAACTCTAGACCTTTTCGAGGAGAACTGTATGATCAGAACTACATATATTCTCATTCAAGGATGAACGACGCTCATGTACAGATTCCAGCAAATAAACTTTGTAGGCAGTAGATGTTGAATCATTGCATTTTACTAATCAGTTGGCAACTGCAGAATAGAAAGTCTATTCTGCTACGTGGCGAGAAGTCGGTCTTTTTTTTTTCTCTTATTTTCTCATAGGTAAGTTGTCGGGTGGTTAGATACCTGAGCAGGCAGGTGTGCTTAATTGTGTTGGAGCTTTTTGCCGTGACTAATTTGAACATCTCTCCCATATATGACAGGCGTATGGAGACCGCATTCGGCAATCACTTTACATACCGCAGATGCCTGATCCTTTCCCGTACCAGATTGTAAGATAGGCACGCCAAGGAGTTGTTCGGTTTCTCCATTCGAAAGGATCACAAGGAAGTCTGGATGGACCGTCTCTGTACCAGTCACCGATGGAACTAATTTCCCGTCCCAATGCAAGATGGCGGCTTGCAACCGAGTTGAAGAGCTCTTAATTTCGCATTGCACGTTCTTCCCCCATATGTTTTCTGATATTGGCGAGAGTGTTCTATTAATGACAATACCAGCAGCAGCAGTAATGACCCAAAGCCTCAGTTTGTTGCATCAAGAATATGAAGCCGCATCCCTGATCACTGATTTTCATGTATTAAGCTGCGCAACTTAGACGTCATTAGCTGCGGCCAGCTTAGACGTTGTAAGTTTTTGGTTTCCTTTCTTCCTTCCTCTCCTCTGAGAGGTGCAAACCTTGTGACATAGGACGTTTAGTCGCTCTGATATCTGTAGATGTTCCAGCGACAGGTTCCACATAGGTATCAGACCCAAATCCGCTGTTAGAGGATGATGACGACATCAATTCCACACTTCTCTCTGTAAAGAAAAGCAATAAAATTTGACACCTGAACCTAACCGATCAACCTACTGGCCTAACAGCACAAGAAATAATACTCAATTCTTTGTATAATAAGCAGGGTTGGCATGGTGCTTATTTACAATAGAAGCATAAAATATTATTATTACACTAGAAGCACTATAAATATCTATTAATTTTATGATAAATCTAATATTTCTAAAATATATCATTTAAGTTACTTGACCGTATTAATGAACATTGTTAGAACCAAAATTTTATAACAATCGGGATAATAATAAATAAAATATTGTAATTTTGTTAAAAATAAAAACGATAAATAAAAATCAAAAAAAACCAACATTATAATATTTAATATTCTTACTGCTCTTCAATTTTGGCGATTGCTTCGCTCTTTTCCCCAAGATTCTTTTTTCTTGGTCTGCAACTCTTCGTTCCCTTCAAGTTTTTCATAATCGATCCCGTGCATGAATCCTGTGTCGTCTTCTCTTCCCCGTATTAATTCCAAACTTTATCCTCTCAATAGTCAATGTAACTCAAAATTGCGGTTGCATGTGCATCGTCGAAAGAGATCATAGAATTTCGATAAATCACACATATTGGCTTATGAGCCTCTGATGTTCTTGTATTGTGTTTTTGTAGAGTCCAAATCCGTTGTAACCAGCTATACTTTTCTTGATGCAAAATTTTTCTATTCCTGTTATCGCGGAGCTTTATCCCAAAAATATATAACCTCTGCAATGCATGCCTTGCACTACACGCAAACTTTATTTACTCGCGGCAGATTGACTAACACGTACACTTTTTTTTGAATGGCAAATATACATCCGATGGATAGCGAGCAATAACCAAGTTAATTATTTTCTTACGTAACCTTGAGCATAATCTGTGTTTAGGAAATATACAGCGTTCTTCTTCACATGTACGAAGAACTGCTATACCTGCTGGATCGAAGTGAAGCAGTATTTTTCATACGACGTTCTGCCGACCTCACCCCATTCTGATTGGCTACTTTTTGACGTCACTTTTTGACTCGATGGCCGAAGGCCAGTTCATCTTATTTATTTCTTTGAAGTACCTTTAGTATTATTTCATATAATTCATCCTACACATGGAAAATGTTTTAATTTGGGATTTTTTTTATCCGAATTTGCTCTTATGTAATAATTCCCAGGGACCCAGGAAACCTCTCTTTCCACTCTTAATCAAATTCAGCTGAACGATACACGGAATTTCATTTGTCTCATGAAAATGCGAGACACACTCGCACGCAGCCTTAAAAAGATCAACGATAAAAAATTAAACACCCTAAATAACGAACCTAATAATATATATTAATATATTATTATATATATCTAATTATTAATTATATTATATATAATATATTATATATATTATTAGATATATTATATATATAGATTATTTATAATATTATATATATTATAATATATATATATATATTATCATATAATTATGTATAATATATTATATATATATATATATATATATATATAAATATTTAATAATATTATATATATATATAATATAATTATATTATATATATA
>JABUQX010133881.1:0-15000 GCA_015478945.1 Trachelipus rathkii
GTTTACATAAAGACAATGTTTCTACCCCGCGCCTCTTAGCAAAATTTATCGAGCGGACTTTAATTCTTCGAGCGATGAGATAAAGCTTTCTTTTTTAGTTTTTTTAATTTCGTCCTCTCTTTAATTTTTTCAATTTTGTGCTTTAACTTTTTCATTTGTAGACTCGCCGCATTACCCAAACTGTTTTCGTCGTAATTGATCAAAGTTTCCTTTACGTCCTTTAGCCTCTCCGCGATTTCGGCGTTGCGCGAACTTATTCGTTCGTTTTTGGCATGGAGGCGGTTGAGTTCGTCCTGAATTTTAACGTAACGTTCGTCGATTTCTTTAAGGCCATTTCTAATAATTAACTCTATTACGACCGCCTGTTTCTTGAGATCCTCGATGAATTTGAAGCACCTTTCCGTGTCCCGCGTCAACATCGAATTTTCATAGTTTCCGGGATCCATCGGACGAAGTTACGTAAGGCGAATAGATTGAAACGCGCCGTCAAACGGTGGAAGAAGAATAATGTACTCGAAAATTCTGGAGATGAGGAGGGAAGGATTTAATATGATTGGTCTACGTGCAAAATATTCGAATAAAAAAAATTTATTATCTAATAAATATTTATTTATCTTACCTGTTTTTTTTTAACATTAAAAAAAAATAGCAATGATATTCACCGAATAAGTAAATTGATTACAATCTTTTTAGGCATTCCTAATTTTTTTACTCTACGATTCATCGGGAATCGACGACCTCAACGGGAGAGAGAAACATTTTATTTTGCGATCAATATTTTGCGCCAGGTCCACAATTTCCGCAGCGTCTCGTTTACGAGCCTCACGGCAACTCCGATTTCGGTCTCTCATTTCCATAGTCGAATTTTTAGTTTCCTTTAATCTGTCGCCCAACTCCGTTTCCACTACACGACGGCGTCGAAGGATTTCTTCGTTAAAGAAATTCAGCAAATAATTTTGCCGTTCTTCGATACCGTCTAAGATTAATTTAATACGTTCGAGCGAGGCTCGGGGATCTTCATCATCGGCGGCGGCCGAAAGATCCTCTTCGTTTCCCGATGGTGTCAACGTCGTTTTCGTTTTTTGGCCGGCGGTTATAGTTACATCACACTTTTCCTCTTCAGCGGTGTCGGCAGTTTCGGCAGTTTCGGCAGTTTCGGCCTTGAAACGTTTTCCTTTGCGTCTTTTGCTCAATTTGGATCTCTCGGCGGCGTCGGCAGCGGCGACTTCGTCGAGCGCTTCGTGTTTCTTTATTTTATCTCGTCTTTCCCGCTCGCACCTTTCGAAGGCGTCCCGAATTTCCCCGAGATCCGATAAAACGACGAAACCGTCATCCTCGAGCTGCGATTTATTTTTACTTCTCTCCGTCGACAAATTTCGAAAAAAAAACTCTTTTAAAACTGTTTTCCTTTTCTCTGTTTTAGGGCTATTGAGGTATTTTTCGCAGTGGTCCCAGTAGTTCTCCCGGAAAGATTCAATTTTGTCCCGGTTGATCTTCATAAAAACGTCTACCGCCAGGCGTAAATTCTCGGCGTCGTCTTTAATTCCGGGCGGCAATTTCTCATCGTATTCGGCTAATACTATACAGAGGGGGAGATCCTTTTCGGTACCTAAATCGGGTACGCGGCTTCTCTTCGAGCCGAAAAATTCTGATTTTAACGACTTGTACAGGCTCCCCTGAATTTTAATCGTTTTCTGAAATCTTTGCAATACTCGGATCACATCAAGGGTTTATAATAGTGGGAACACCAATTTTTCAGGCTCCGTCATTTTTGGATCGGTTTCGATTTTTTTTACTCTAGCGATCAAGGATGGATGAAGTGATAAGTATTAATAAAATATTCGCATTTTTAAAATAAAAAAAATATTTATTTATTTATTAGGAATTAATAAATTTTTAAGGGCCTGTAAATAATAATTTTCTATTATTATTATAATATATTCTTAAGAGAATGTTTACGAAAAAAAGAAAATACGCGTTTTTTTTCGTCTTTTTCCTAAATAGTTTCTCGCTTCTATCGTCGAAAAACTTACTCCCGAACCCCGCGACATCCGATAAAACGGAGCGGCTCTATTCCGAATCGAATTTGTCATCCGATGGCACCAAAAACGTCGACGAAGAAAATCCAGTCTACGACGAAGACGATGACGACGCCTACTACGATAACGGATTCGGCGTTAATAACTCTATAACCATTATCGGCGAGAAAACAAAAGAAAATGATGCTGAATACACCCCTTCGTCTATCGAAATAATAGATCAAAAAGATTTGGAGGAAGGTTTGAAACGTATCATTAGTGATATAATGGGAAGGGATATTTTGGGATCGACGGCAAAAAGCGCGTTGGAATTCGTATTCGTGATAGTCGCTTTGTCGATCATATTATACTTTGGCGTGAAGAAGCGATCGCTCATTCCAATACTATACTTTTCGATGAAGGAATATATTCTCAAAAAAAATAAAGTCGCGAACGTCGAGGAAGAGGGGGGGCGCGATTAATAAAGTCGAGGAGGGAATTAGTTCGAAAGAATTATAAAAAGGGGCGAAAGTCTCATTCTGGTTAAGAGATATTTTCATCTCCAAAAATATGTATAAATAAGTTCCTTTTTTATATAAATAAATTTATTAATCTATAAATTATTAAAAAATTATTAAAGATTTATCTATATACGAATTTTATCTATATACGAATTTTATTCATTGAAATAATTTTATTAGTATGTTGAACTGATCGATGATGATAAATTTAAGATGAGGGAGGAATCTCCTTTCTTAATCGACGCAGTCGTAGCCCTAGCTTCTCAAACTAAACTATTATTATAATAATATTTACAGATAAAACCGGTCCACAAATCTTTAAGATGGAAAGATCATTATCTTCGTCGTCGACTTTATATATGTCGGATAGCGGTTCCTCAGACTCTTCTGAGCACCCTTTATCACCGTCAGAACTCTCTTCTTCTTCTTCTTCTTCTTCTTCTTCTTCACATTCGTATTCTAACGTATTCCGTTATGAATATGGCGACGACGACGATTGGGACCCAGAAGTGGATTATTCTAGCGTGCCGGCGAAACTTTCGATACATCTACGGGAATACGGTGAAGATATAGAAGCTGGAGGGGGAAAGAAAAATATCGAAAAAGACTTGGAAATCTTCGTCAAAAAATCGGAAAAAATGGAATTTTTGAACATAAAAAACAAAAATAAGGTTTTAAATTTTGGGAAGAAAATAAAAAGCGAAAATGGGCACGCCGTCGCCGTCGCCGCCTCCGCTGACGCCTCTTCCCGGCCCAGAAAAGGAAAAATGGAAGATCCTAAAAAGTTTATCGATCTAACCGATTGTTGGGTGCTGAACGAGAACAACGAAATTATCCTAAATTTGAAAAACAAGAACGCGTCGATCGCCGAAATCTACAAACCCGAGAGGTGTTTAGACGATATAAAAATTAAAGACGTTCGTTACGTAGACTCCTGCTCCAGCTCTTCGTCGCCTCCTCCTCGTCCCGACGCCCCCGTCGCGGATGAAGATATTCGTTTTTCGTACGGCGTAAATTTCGATAAGTTGAACGAAGAAAGGACGCGAAATGAGATATCCGAAATGCTCAAATCGGACGACGATGACAATTGCCCCGTGAGGAAAATTATAAGAGACAAATTTAGTCACGATCGCCCCCTCATCGCCGGCTACGAAGGGGAAATTATAAGGATTTTGAGCACGTTCCGCGCGATCGAACTTCGCCGGGAGAAGTACATGCTCGTGAAACGAAGCAACAGCTTAAAGTTCACCGAGGCTCTTATAAAGAAATGCCTCGTCATAATCAAGGGATGTCGAAAAATCGACGACAAGCTGCGTCAAAAAAATTTAACGATAACAGCACTCACGATTTTCCACCTCAAGATATGCAGGAACCAGAGCACGTTCAAACGAATCCGAATTCCCAACGCGCAATTGGACTGGTGCATTCAGGCGGCGATTCTCAAATTGAACGAATTCGACGCCTTTAACATCACGGACGCGAATTTCGATACGAAATTTTGTCACTTCGTTATTAGTTTGGGCGATCGAGTGCTACTGTCGAAACTGAACAACGTCAACAACGCCAAGTTCTTGATCCATAAGTACGCGAGTGAAGTGGATTTCGATCCGCGACAAACGCGCCGAGCGATCGAGCTATACAACGTCGTTAAGAAGAACAACATTTTGGATCAGAAGACTCCCAAAAATTTGGCCTTGGCGGTTTTGAGCTTCATCGATCCTCGCATCAAGAACCGAGCCGAGAAACACTGCAATTTGACGACGATTACAAACATTTGCTCCCACATTTTCGAAACTATTCGACTGCATCGGTCTTTATAATTATTTTTAACACGACGGCAAAAGGACGATCCGAACAGAGAAGAGAAGTTCGGTCAGGCTCGGGCGAAACGGCCGCGTCTGAACTCGATTACAGAATATCGAAACGGAGCAGAGCAGCAGGCAGCAAGCCTTGAGGAGACAGCAGCCGCCAGCTGCAGCAGCAGCAGCAGCAGCAGCATCCGCGCAGAGCAGCAGCAAGCACAGAGCAGTAGTGCATGATGGCGACAGAATATCTTTTGCATGAAATTAGGGCGAGCGGCGTTTCGAAAACCATTTAACGATATTCTTGCTTAACGAAATAGACGGCTATCAGAGGTAAAATATGATTTGAGGAGCAAGGCTTTTAAAAACAACCCCAAACTTAAAGCTTTATTCGATCCCATCGATTACAAATTTTTACCGAGTCGCCTTCTCCTTCCCAACTTCTCGACGGGGCCGAAACAGGATTCGCCGCCGCCGAGCGCACGCCGCTGTCGCCTACGCCATCGTGGTCGCTGCAGCTATTCGAGCTCCGAAGATATTACGTACGAAATTTGAACGATTCAATTCTTTTTTCTACTTTTTATTCTTTGTTAAATAATTAAATTTTTCTTGAGTATATTCCTTATAATAAGAATATGATGATGGTATTCGCTAAAATGTTCGCAACCTTCAATTTTGTTTCATTTTTTATTCCGTTTTCACCTTTTAATTTAATCCCGCTAAAGACTCTTTATCGTTGACAATCGTCGATAGCAGACCTTTGGGCCCCTGAATCACGAGTAAAGGGTGATCGTCGACACCTTCATCGCGGAGCGTTGTCGCCGCCATCACCGAACTCGTCGTCGCGGGTGTGTTGGAACACCTCGATCCAAAATAAGATTGCCAGTTTACGTTCGAATTGCGAAGCGCCCTGTGAATTTCTTCGTTGTTCATTTCGATTTTTTTCACGCTATCTTGAATCTTAATAGCGCACCTTTCGATATCCGCGCTATGTCGCGTTATTTCTAGCAGAATTTTTTCCATTTTCCGCAACACGCTTCTTTTTCTACCGCGCGCGAAATCTCGGTCGTCAAATGAAACAGACCGCTCAAATTTTAATAAATCGGTATTGAAATTTGTGTCGTCGGTGAATACGTTTCGGAAATCGAAGATAATATTTATATTTTTCATCCCTCGTATAATTCTAATTAAATATTTGTTGTTAAATGTCTTTAATATGTTCTTCTATTTAGTATTGAATATTTTCGTTTTTATATTTTATCTAGAAATCTGTAAAGAGGTCTTAGCTATACATATGCTATCAGAGAACCGATATATATAATATATTATATATATATATATATACTATATATCTATTATATATATATATATACGTATATATTTTTATATTATAAATATAATATATTTGCATGGCGTGGGCGCAAAATCAAAATCCACTCGCCGGGGACGAAACTCTTAAATTACTAGACGAAGGGGAATCACCGATATTCTCGGGTGAAGAAAGCGACGCTGAAAATAACTTTAAAAGGAACAACGTCCAACGTAGCGGACGCGGTGCCGCATCCGCAAGATTGAGGTTTAAGGACGAGAATAATCGTTCAAACGAAAAAAGGTTTAAAAATAACCTAGAAGGAGTTAAGAACAAAGGCGGTAGTCGTCGGTCCAGAGATACGGAAAATGCGAACATCTCCGGTAGTGATAGTGATAGGGGTGCCACATTCTTCGAGAAAAACGTGTCCCATAAAGGAATTCTTTTCGGCGAAGGAACGAAGAAAAGTTCGGATTATCTCCCTCCGCCATCGAATACTAACGTTAGTTCGAATTCGAAGCACCCCCGTTCTGAAAAATATCAGGCCGCCACTAGTGGTGAAAAATCGATAGGTGGGACTACGACGACGACGACGACGATGCCGCTTCGTTCTCATACGACCGGGGGTGAAAAATTGGAGAGTGGCGGTGAGAAGTCGTATCGTGAGTTGGTGAGAAATGTTCTCTCGTATTCGAAATCTTTCCCCGTTGTTTCTCCGCCTAAATCCTCCACCCCCCACCCTTTGGATCAGCCCAGAACCGAAGAAGAGCGATCGGAAAACGACGAGACACGAGCCGAAAACGAGGAATTCGGCTACTACGTTGACGAAGAAAACTTCATTATCGATTTCAAAACTCCCTCGAAGGTCGATGTGGAAAACGCCACCTCGAATTTTTTGCTCGCTTACGCGCGCACGTTCTCGCATCTTTTCGAGGAGAGCGCTTTGAAAAAATTAAAAGATTTCCGGGAAGAAGGGAAAGGTTTCCAAGAAATATTTTCATTTTTCTTCGATGAGTCGGGTGGATTTATTAAAAATAACAAGCATTTGTTCGATTATTTGGCGAGAAAACGGCTCGTGGCGTTCTCGAAAACGACGGAATTTATCAAATCTCGCTTGGTAAAGTTCGAGTCGTCGTGCAATTTGGTGTCGAACGATATGCTTTTTAGACTACATTATACTATTTTCATGACGTGCGAGAAAATAAGCGAAATGTACGCTAATTCCATACCGAATTCCGAAACCCGCATCGGCGGGAGTGATATAGAAAGTGCCGATAAAGATTCCCTTACGGCTTCCGTCAACTTTTTCGTAGAGTTAAAACACATTGAAACCCGGGCGATCAACTTATTCGAATACGCGGCTGCGTATTTAAACCGCGGCGATAAAAGGGGGGCTCTTACGTACCTGTTTCCGGCGCTGAATCATTTCCATAACGAGTTCGTGGTGCCCAAAACGACCACCGCGGCCGCGGCATCGGCGACGGCGTTAATAGCGAAGAACAACGACGTCATATATCGCGAAATCGTAGGCAATTGCGACTCGATCAATTCTATATTCGATCCCGTATTCGACGAGGTGATGGAGCTCGATATCGACTTTCGAGACTCGCTTCTTGCATTAATAAAAGAGGAGGATCACGAAGAGCGAGAAACGTTCGACAAGCGCGATAAAAAGATTCAAGAGATAATAGCGAGAGAGAAAAGGGCTTATCTCGACGTTATAGAAAAGGATTTAGCGGTTAGTAAAAAACAAAATGAGGAGTGCCGGGAACTGCTTTCGGCTCTAAACATGATTAAGATATGGGGTAATTTCGCGCTGGAATCCACGTCGCGGGGCGTGGAGGAGCGCGTCGACATAATAAACCGCGGGGGGCTAAACATTCTCGTAGAAAGGTCCGCATCCGACCTCGTTTGGTTCCAAGGGTACGTCCGCGAACTGCGCAATTTTATTTTTGGCCGCGATAAAAAAGCATCGAACCCAATCGGATTCGCTTACTCGGGCGAAGAGAACATCGTACGTGACTGCAACAACAACAACAACAACAACAACAACATTGTGAACGGTACAACGGGTATTTATATAGGATAATAAAAATTGATTAATATAAATAATAACGATTATGGCGATAATTATTAATTGGTATCCGCTATACACGTCAATGAATCATAGATAGTAAAAATAATAATAATAAACAAGAGCGTTCTACTTTGATGACGTCATTGAAGAGGCATGAAAATATTTATATATAAGCAAAACGGTGGCGGTTGCCGTCCAGTATGAGCCGTACGACTAATAGAAAACAGTAAATTTACTAAATAATAGGAATTTTAGAGGGAACAGACACATTGAAATGAAAACTATGTTTGGGAAAATATTATAGAATGGTTCGACAGTACCTAGGAGGAGGGGGGGGAAGGGGATATTTTCGCAGTACAAATACATAATGTTTTTTATATGAAGTGTATGTTGTGTGTGTTTTGTGTGCAAAATATTGCGGAATGAAAGAACGTCCACATAATAATTATAAAAACTTTTAATTAAATAAGTGGTTGTATTAGCTACATTTTTTATTTTTATTTTTAAAAATTAAACCTTTTTTTAATGCTACTTCTCTTCAGCACAATTGCGTCTACTTGATACCTTTAATACATAGTTTTTTGAAAATTTTTCAATAAATTTTAATTTATTTTCCATCTTAATATTTTTTTAGGATTTAAAATGATTTGTAAGGGCAAAATGAGGGTTGTGATAAAAAAGATAAAAAATTATGTAAAAATAATATCTAATATTTGAACTTTCTTCGAGAATAGTATAAGTGAGGTCTAATCGTGTAAAATTAAAAAACTCAAAGAAATATATATATATATATATATATATATATATATAATATATTATTTATATTATATATATATATAGATATTAATATTTTTTATAGTATAAATATTTTTAAAATATTTTTTTGGTTATATATTGATATATTTGACTTAAAAAACGTGAATCAAAATATTATTTGAGGATGAATTAATAGGTAGCCGTAAGGGCACTATATAATATGAGTTTGAAGGGAACGAAAAAGACTAACGGCTCGCGCGACACCTTTTTAGGTATAAACTATCGCTTCAACCAGATATATGACGTTGGATCGGAAACTGATATAAGGCGAAAGTCTAAGTGCAAAAATCTTAAAATCTCAAAGAAATTAATTCTCTAAAATTTTTCAAGTCGAAATTATTTTTCGGAATTTTCACTTAGACCTTCGACTTATATTAGTTCCCTTGGAGGCGTCACTATATGACGTCATATTCGGTTTAAAGACAGTTTAAGCTTAAGAAAATCGTATTTGAAAGCGTTCAGTCGCTTTTGCGTTTCCCGTATGGCGTCACTATATTCTAGTGACGTTTCGAAGGGAACCGAAAAACGACCTAACGTGCTCGCGCGACACCCTTTAGGTATAAACTATCGCTTCAATCCGATATAGTGACGTTGGATCGGGAACTGATATAAGGCGAAAGTCTAAGTGCAAAAATCTAAAAATCTCAAAGAAATTAATTCTCAAAAAATTTTCAAAGCGAAATTATTTTTCGGAATTTGCGCTTAGACCTTCGACTTATATTAGTTCCCACCGAGGCGTCACTATATGACGTCATATTTGGTTTAAAGACAGTCTAAGCTTAAGGAAATGGTATTTGAAAGCGTTCAGCTGCTTTTGCGATTCCCGTATGTCGACACTATATTATAGTGAACGTTCCGAAGGGACGAAAAAGACTAAGATGCTCGACGGCGACACCCTTTTAGGTTGTAAACTATGCTTAACCGATATAAGTGACGTTGGAATAGGGAACTATATAAGGCGAGGTCTAGAGTGCAAAATCTAAAATTCATAAAGAAATAATTCACCAAAATTTTTAAGTCGAATTATTTTTCGGATTTGCGCTTAGACTTGACTTATATTAGTTCCTTCGAGGCGTCATATATGAGTCATATTCGAATAAAGACAGTGTAAGCTAAGAAATGGTATTATCAAGCGTTCAGTCGGCTTTTGCGTTTCCGTCATGGCGTCGTATTTATAGTGGCGTTTCGAAGGGAAAACCGAAAAACGACCTAAGTGCATCGGCGCGACACTCTTTGGGTATAATATCGTTTCTAACCGATATAGTGCGTTGGATGAAAATGATATAAGGCGAAGTCTAGTGAAAAATTAAAAATCTCAAAGAAATATTCTCAAAAAATTTTAAGTCGAATATTTTTCGGAATTTTAAATTAATAAAATTGATAAAAAAAAATATAGTTATTTTGCTTTTTTTTTTAAACTTCATATATAATATATAAATGCTCCGCGTCGTACACGATGAGGCACTGGTGTTTAAAGACCCGTCACAGAGACACAGTTGCTAGTATATGTTACTGCTGTGAGAGTGAACTCGCTCTCCCGAGATTCTTGTATGCGATATCAATAATATCACTACTCGAACATTACCATTATTAATTCACAATAAATAGCAAAGGAAAACCACCTTCGCGAGGAAAAGTCTTTTCTGTGAAATGCTTTCTTCAAAAGATTTTGAAGAAGCTGAAAAAACAGCACCGAGAGCAGCATTACCACTACCAGACAAAAGACATTCTGGATCTGGTAAGTAATAGGAGGATATTCATCTTTCGTTAAAGTTTTTATATTTTATTTAATTTTCAATTATTAATATTATTATTATTACTTTACTATCATTATTATTTTAATACTTGACAAATTTACATTCGAACAGTTAAGGGTAGCCAGAAAAGAGAACGTTATAGAGGCAGCAGCGGCCAGGTATACACTGACGAAACACCATCACCAGTTTTCCAGTGTTATTCCTCATTCAAGGTCCCTTCCCGAAAACAGTTGATGGAAGAAAGAAGTTTCAGCTACCTCGCTTATACCCCCGATGCATTGACGTCAGCTGCGAATAAAGCGAATAAAAAACTTTTCATTCTTCTGACTCTGGTGAGTAATAAGAATAAAATATTCATCTAACATCCTTCCAATACTTAATAAATTTATTATATTAAAACAGGTATGGGAATCCCATTACCACGACGATCACCAACTCCACCAAGAGATGTTGAAATTTTAAAGGATTTCCCTTTAGAATATTCAAACCCAGCGATATTGATTATTATTGTTTTTATTTTAGGCGCTGCGCAAATTTCCAGAGAGGAAGGCCTTTTGGCGAATTATGCCAATTTAACCGAAAAAATGAAGTCGTCCTCGATAGCAGCAGCTGAAGTTCGTAAAACTTATGAACAACGTAAGAAAATATATTTCATTTTTATTTTTTTAATCTTCTTTTTTTGTTCTTAGCTTCTAATATTATTTTTTTAATCTTAACTTATCTTCTAAATATTATATTCCTTTCATCTTTATTCCAGGTGCTAAGCGCAGAAGATTGGAAGAAATAGATTATCATATTTCCGATCTCGAAGAGGAAATATTTGAGAGAACGAGGAATAATTCAAGTATCGAATTTAATGATCGTATAAAAGTAATAACGTTATATAAGCTCTTGATTAGTTTAATGTATGTGTAATTCTTATGCTAAGTAATAGCTTTAATTCTTTTTTTTATTCTTTACCTTAAAATATACTTTATATTTTGTAAAATTTTTATATTCGCTGTTTATTTCTTTTATTAGTATCGATGATTCTTCGGAGTATCAGCGTCAATTGTGAGTGGCGTGCCGAATAAAATTACCAGGACGACCAAAGACTACACACATCAGCATCAATCAGATAGCATCAGAGGATTGATGAATGTAAATCACGATAATCAGATATGGAACTTTTAATAAATAAACGGTTGGATTCGCAGTTTGTTCCCAGAATTCGGTGTGATAAAAACAAATTCACTGCCCTGAATAATGAGATAAACGTTGCTTGCCGAATAAAGAGATTCTGCAACCATCGAAATTGAAGAACAATCTCCATCTCTTGATAAACTATCTTGTGAGAGAGCTTGATCTTAAGCCTGGCGAGTAGAAGAAGAGAGGAGGGAAACTAGTCAATTTATAGTGATATTCGAGAAAAGCAAAATAAACTACGAATGAATGATTTTTTTCCAAAAATGACCATAAAATTACCATAAAAATGATTAAAAAGGTAGGCAAGTTCACCCAGTACAAATGCGGAGATGAGATGGAGAAGAACGCATCCTCATACACTGTTTCAGGCGGCTTGGCGTTTTAGAAAATACAGAAGATATATGGAAAGGTCCACAAATAGAAAAAACTGCGATAAAGATATGATAATAGTTGAACCTAGGAAAACGAGACCAAGAAAGCGAAGAACAAGAAAGAAGAAGAAAAAGAGAAGCAAAATGACATTAGACGCCGAAGAGAGAGAAGAAGAAAAAAGAGAAAGAAGCTTAAAAAGAATGTAACGAAATGTGGAACAGAGAAATAGAAGAAAAAGGTCAATTATGTAACACAGAATTGAGAAGAAGCCTTTGACGAAAAGAAGATCGAAAGCAGATGAAAATAATTTATTGTTAAGGATTAATAAGATTTTTTCATTGTGGGTGTAGAATATACCGAGGTTATGAAGATTTTTTTACGCCATAAAAAGTTTGATGAAGAACAGACCAATATTTGTAACAAACTTTTTTATCAATTTTACAGAAAAAATTTAGATTTGATGAGTTAAGACGAATTAATAGGTTACTAAAATTTAATCAAATTGAATAATCAAGTCTTTGTTCTCGTTCTATATATATATTCTTTTTAATTTATATATAATGAATATGAATGATTGAATTTTTTTTCTTTAGATTTTCAAATGTTTGCACTAAGACCTTCCTGTTATATTATTCCCGATGTAGATTTAAAATATATTTAATAAGTCGCTTATTAAATATTGTGAAATGCTAGAGGATTGGAAAATTGCTTTTGTTGTGCGAAAATTTCAAGTTGTTTCACAGGAAATTCGAAACATGACCTAAATGTGTTTAAAATTTTATTTTTTTAACGATTAACTAAGTCAAGCCTATCAATAGCTCATAGAGCGAAAGATCATCGGGAATCAATATAACGAAGTTTAAGTCGAAATATGAGAAATTTGGTCAGTAAAAAAAATTTGATTTTTTGTTTTCTTATATTTTTAAATTTTTTTTTATTTGACCCTTGTTCGATATTGAAGGATGCCACGTGTTTCTGTGAATATTACCCATAGTGTCGTATATTATTAATGTAATTTATGCAATCAAAGAAGATTAAATAATTTATATTCATACTAATTTTTTAACCTAGTTGAATCTAGGTTTCCGTAAATTGAACATGAAAAAGTTGATTTATTTTATTTTTTATGTATTTTTTCGCATTAGGGATGATGAAAATAATTTATCACATAGAATATTTTTGTAATAGCTGACATTTGTTGATCTTTGATATTCTTTGAAAAACTAGGATAGCTAAAGAAATAATACATTCGTGGAATGCGTAAGAAATTGTTCTGAACTGGCAAAAATTTTTAATTTTTGGGAGCTTTTATTTTTTTTTTCCAAACCTACGATAAGTACACGAAAACTAATAACATTCGTGGAACCAGCGACAAAACTTGTTTCTGAAATGGAAAAAAATGTTTTTGGTTTTTGGGGCTATTTTTATTTTTTTTCCTAAACTTTTTCTCTTAAAAATAATAACATTTGTGGAATCAACGTAAGAAATTTGTCCAAAAATGGAAATTTTTTTTTTGATTTTTGGGGGCCTTTTTTTTTTTTTTTCCTCAAAACTAGTAGCAAAGAAACATAATTCGTGGATTTCAATCTATCAATTAGTTATGACCTACTGTAAGGAAGCATGCTAGTTTACTTCTAATTGTTTTTTTTTTATTTGATGGAAAATTTTATAAACAGTATGTTTTTAATTTTTGGCACAATCCAGGTTCTCATTTACATTTTTTTTGTGTAAGCATTTACGCAAAGGGGGAACACTTAAGGTTTTTACATCGGCAAATTTTGAAACCTTGTCCCAGGACTTGTCCGCAACTAGTAGGAGTAATAAGGAGCTCAACTGAATCTTTAGTTTTTACGATATCTCAATTCTTCTGAGTTATTAAGTTTTGGATTTCCCGAAACAACAAAATTTCTTTTCTCGTGGGAAAAGTTGGTTGGTACAGAGTAGTGCTGGGCCTCCCAACTCTAAATATAAACATTATTTTTTAATTGCGCTTCCAGAGTTTTTATTTTAACGATAATGAAAAATAAAATTTCCAAAATTGCATTTTTTTTTTGTCTAGGTGGAAATTGGTGGTTTTGAGGCTTGTTTTCTTAGACATTTTACAATATGTAGTATGAATAACCCAAATTTTTTATAGATTTGATACAGTAATTATTATTTTCGGTTTCCCCTCCGAAAAACGGCTTAAGAAACAATTTATTTTGCACCATCTTTCGAGAAGTAAAAAGTAACGTTTTTTCGTGCCCCTATCGAAGTGAGTAATGAATGTATAAGATTGTTTTTAAAGTTATTTTTTAAGGATATTGTTTTATATATTTATTATTTTTGTTTATAGTTTAGTTAGCTTAATTCCATTATCTTCGATAAATAATTTTTTAGAGAATAATTACTAAAAAAATTAAAAAAACCGACATCTAGTTTTTCTCTGAAACGTGTTGTTTAAATAGTGAATTTCGGGACGCCCTTCATATCTTTTACCCTAGATAAGATGGGGAACTGGTTTTGGCACACAATTTGTGTCAAACCAATTGAAAACATAGAAAATTGGCACAATTTTTAATACAAGGGGATTATGTGACATTTTGGGCACAGATTAAACAATTAGAATTGAAGCTCTTCCCATTAAAAATGTCAATGTTAGCAACACGAGTGTCCGTAACAATAATTTTATGATTGTTTTTATACCATATTGATGTATGTGACTGCGTTCATTGCAAACCCTAAGGTCATAATCGTGTTGATACGAGGGAAATCAATAGTTTCCCGACATAGCACTCTGAATAATTCTAGATGAATGACGTAGACAACATTACTGTTAATAACTTGGCTATCTTCCCGAGTTCCACATTAGGAATGGAACTTTATAACTATTTTATAGTTTTTGTAAACTATTCCGATATTTTAAGGTATAAAGAATTGTTATTTTTAACGTAGTTGCTTTTTCAATTTTTTTTTTTTTTTTTCCTGTAACACAATATCTAAAAATGAATCTGTTATGTCGAGCTCTGTTCTTCCTGTTCATTGAATACATCTTTATCGAAACATTTGGTCAATAAACTTATTTCAAAGATTATGGTAAATTGTTCATTTTATTACGAACGATAATATTAAGAGATAAAAAAAATATCCAACTTGAAATGAAA
>JABUQX010133882.1:5000-15665 GCA_015478945.1 Trachelipus rathkii
GTCGGTATTAAATTTCATTTGCCATGTTTTGACCAATTTGCAATCTTATTAAAATCGCTTTGGAGTAATTGATAATCTTTCTCACATATTATGCGATTTCCAAGTTTCGTATCATCCGCAAATTTCGAAATATTGCCTAAAACATTGTCATCTATGTCATTTACATATATAATGAACAGTATTGGACCCAGGACAGATCCTTGGGGTACACCACTAGTAACATTCGTGATTTCTGAGCACTCACCATTGATAATGATATGTTGTCGTCGATCCAATAACCAATTTTTAATCCAATTTAAAGTTTTTCCTCGATACGCATGAGCTCTATAAGCTTTTCCATAATTCTTTGATAATTGTGTCATCTATTTTGTAATCTTGAAAGTCTAAGTAAATGACATCGAAGGATTTATAATTATCTACATCGTTAATAACCACATTAAAAAATTCTAGCAAATTTGTTAAGCATGATCTATTTCTTCTAAAACCGTGTTGGGAATTCTTGAGCAATCCATGATCTTCAAGATGTGCAACTAACCTATTAGTTAGTATTGCTTCAAAAATTTTACCAACTATAGAAGTCAAGCTAATTGGTCTGTAGTTATTCGGAAGCTTACGATCTCCTTTTTTGAAAATGGGAGTTATATTAGCAATTTTGAAATCATGAGGAACTATTCCTTCTTTTAAAGACTTATTGAAAAGCATTGTCAAAGGTTTCACTAATATGTCTTTCAAATTTTTGAGATGCATTGGATAGTATCCATCTGGTCCAGGTGATTTATTCATTAATAGTTTATCAATCTGGAAAGCAACTTCCTCTTCTAGAATTTCAAATGTATCTAAAATGTTGTCTGCATAAAAATCCCTTATGTCTTCCATGCTAGGTAGGCTATCTAGATTCTCTTTCGTAAAAACTGTCGAGAAAAAATTATTTAAAATGTTTGCCATATCAGCACTGTTTGATTTTAAATTACCATTAATGTCCAGTAAAGGTCCAATTGATTCCTTAATGGAACTTTTGTTATTAACATATTTGTAAAACTTTTTAGGATTAATTTTACATTCACGAGCAATATTAATTTCATAGTTTCGTTTATAATATCTAATTAATCGTTTGCAGCTTCGCCGACAAGCTATGTAACTATTATTATTTTCCACTGAAGGAGACGACTTCCATAGTTTATATGCTCTATTTCTATTACTTAAAGAATCTCTAATTTCATTATTCCACCATCTTGGCTTCGAATTTGGTAAAGTTAGCTTCATTTTATATGGAACAAAATCTTTTTCTTTGTCTTTAAATATTTGTAGAAACGTATCCCACATTACATTTGCATTTCCTGTTAATATCTCATCCCAGTCATAGACAGATAAACTGTCTTTTAAGCCATTAAAATTGGCGTTCTTAAAATCTGGAAATTTCAAGTAATTGTTGTGTATTTTGTTTTCAATATTAATGGTAAATTTAATCATGTTATGATCACTTTTACCAATGGGTTCGATAACCTCAAAACTTCTAACCAAGTTCAAGTGACTCACTATTAATAGGTCTAAAATATTGTTTCCCCTAGTAGGGCAATCAATTATTTGAAAAAGGAAATTATCTCCTAAGAATTTTAGTAATCGCTTTCCTTCTGGATCTGCATCAAGTAAATTATAGTCGATATTTGGGCAGTTAAAGTCTCCTACAATTATTGTGAATCCTTCTGAGACTCTGCTCAATTCTTTATACAAAGCTACATCTATTACTGATTGTGAGGACGGTGGACGATAGACATTTATTAAGTTCAATTTTATATTCGATGTTTCTATTTTAACACCAAGTATATCAATTTCATTAACATCAGCTAGTTCCAGCTGAGTAGTTAGATATATATTTTTAATGTAAATCATAACGCCACCCCTTCCTTATTATTGTTTCTATCCTTGAAGTATAATTTATAGCCATTAATTTGAAATTCCGAAACAAAATCACGATCTTTAAAGTTGCACCATGTTTCATTAATTGTAATTATATCGTAATTTTCTATGTAAACAATAGCTTTAAATTCATTTAATCTGTTCCGGATACTTCTTGCGTTAAAAGATACCGCTTTCATTTCGCACATATCGAGCGAGGACTTGGACCGTCCCGAAAAACCTGTTTCTTAGCAATTGTCTCTGTGTATTTTCCTAACCTCTGTGTCCAAGAGTCGACCCAATCTTGCATCACCAATGTCATTCAAATGAACCCCATCCCTTGCAAATAAACAATTTTGATCAGTAAAACTTCCCCAAAAATTAGCAAAAGAGACGTTTTCATCCTTGCAAATTTCTTCCAGTCTGGTGTTGAAAAATATAGCCTTGCTGGAAAATCTTAAGCCCATTAAATTACGAGGCAAAATTCCCAGACACAAAACATTACCTGTTTTTTCTTTTAGATTTTTAATTAGTAGAAGAAGAAGAAGAAGAAGAAGAAGAAGAAGAAGAAGAAAAGAAGAAGAAGAAGAAAATCTTTTATTAATGTAAGATATACATTTGTTCTATATAAATATATATATAATAATATATATAGAATATATATATATAAGATATATATATATATATATATAATATATATATATATAATATATATATATATATATATGAAGAGAAATTTTCTGTCAAGCATTAATTGGTAACCGCAAATATATGGTTTCCGTTTTCCTTGAAACCTTGCGAAGTACTTCTTCCAGCAACGTACTTCTTAATTGAATTTAGGTATCTTATATTAATTTTATAAAATATTTTAAAAACTTATAAGTATTAGTGTATAAAAATATTTTAATATTTTAATAATAATATAATAAATAATAATATGATATAATAATAATAATATTAAATAATAATAATAATAATAATACTAATAATATAATATAATAATAATAAATAATACTTATAATAAAAACAATATTATAATAATAAATTTAACATAACCTTGCTTCTATGATAATTTAAGGTAATAATGATAATTTATAATAATAATAATAATAATAATAAAAATAAAATAATAATAATAATAATAATAATAATAATAATAATAATAATAATAATAATAATAATAATAATAATATTAATAATAATAATAATAATAATAATAATAATAATATAATAATATACAGTCTTCAACAAAGAGCTCTTTAAGTCCTGAAGAAATGATCTCAACAGGAATAGTTTTCTTCTTAGCTTTCAAAGGAAAAGAAATTCGACGAAGCGACTCTGAGAGGAAAGTTCCGACGCTCTTACCTTTGAACCTCAGATGGCTGTAAGCCCGCCTACTGTTAGAGTTTTTCGGACCCTTTTTAGAGTGGACATGATTTTTCTTCTGGAGAAGTTTAGATGAAGTATTTTCTGTTGTTTCTTTTTATAGAACTTTTTGACACAATTTGTGAAGTTACTTTATATGTTAAATTTTAATTTTTTTTGGCTATTACATCGTTTTATTATATTGTGGAACTATTAACAAAATAATAATAACAAGCAACGATGCTACGCATCTCTTGCTCCTATCGGAGCAAGCTTGTCCATTGAGCACTCGCTGCGCTCGCGCATTGGCGGCAAGGCTCACCCCGCTCGCTACGCTCGCGCATTTGCGGCAAGGCTTACTCCGCTCGCTACGCTCGCGCATTGGCGGCAAGGCTCACCACGCTCGCTACGCTCGCGCATTTGCGGCAAGGCTTACTCCGCTCGCTACGCTCGCGCATTGGCGGCAAGGCTCACTCCGCTCGCTACGCTCGCTACGTTCGCCAAGATGAAACAGGGCAGAACACCATGCCGGTGGGCTCCCTTCGCTCGCTGCGCTCGCTACGTTCGCCCGTTGTTTTCCCGGCGGAAGAACTGCCCGACATTTGTGATGGTGAAACAGGACATATATAAATAGACTTTCTATTAAATTTTGCTTTTTTTTTCACTAAAGAAGGCTAATAATAATAATAATAATAATAATAATAATAATAATAATAATGATAATATAATAATAAATAATAATCAATAATAATAATAATAACACATAAATAATAATAATAATATAATAATAATAATATAATAATAATAATAATATATAATATAATAATAATAATAATAATAATAATAATAATAATAATAATAATAATAATAATATAATAATAATAATAATAACCCCGTGAATATATATATATATATACCGTAAAAAGTATCGCATTGACAAAAATATGGTGCTCCACATCATTACACAAATGGACACAAACCGGGAAGATTTTTTGGCAAGTTTAAAATTAATAGGATATAGAAGATAATAATTAATATAATACAATATAGAAGTATGCTATAACAACAACAATACTAATAATATAATAATATAATAATATAATAAATAATAATAATAATATAATAATAATAATAATAATAATATAATAATAATAATAATATGAGGCACTTCAGAATACAGAATTACAGAGCTACAAACTATAGAACACGACTAGTCCTTTCAAGCTAGTCCCGTTAATATGTTTGGATTACTTATTGTATTGTGTTCATGTGTCCTAAAAGATTTGTTGGATGTATTTTTACACATCATAGCTTGCTACAATGCTTTTCATTAGTATATTACTTACATATTTAATGTGACAGAGCTAATAATAATAATAATAATAATAATAATAATAATAATAATAATAATAATAATAATAATAATAATAATAATAATAATAATAATAATAATAATAATAATAATAATAATAATAATAATAATAATAATAATGAATAATATATTATAATAATAATTAATATAATATTATAATAATAATAACTAATATAATAATAATAATAATAATACTAATAACTAATAATAATAATAATAATAATATAATAATAATAATAATAATAATAATAATAATAATAATAATAATAATAATAAGAGGAACTTCAGAACTACAGAATTACAGAGCTACAGAACTATAGAACACCGACTAGTCCATTCAAGGCTAGTCCGTTAATATGTTTGATTACTTATTGTATTGTGTTCATTGTCTTAAATAGATTTGTTGATGTATTTTTAACATCATAGCTGCTACATGCTTTATCTATTACTTACATATTTAATGTGACATATAAGTTTGCTCACTTAGAACAGATCTGTTTCTAAGCAGCAAACATCATGGTGCTACAAGTTTGTGAAATTTTGTTTATAAATTATTTCTTCTACTCAGTGTGATCGATGAGACAGACCACCGTTTTTGAAAGAATACGTTCTAACCGATGCACATCAAAGTTATTATAGTTTCTGCACCCGAATTCTTTTTAAGGTGTATTTTTAACGTTTACTAAATTATTTCAATAGTTAAAGTTTGATTCTACCATATCTAGATCATTAATTCTAGCGTTTAAAAAAATAAAAATCGAGTTGAATTGAAATTCAATCACCAATTTCTTTAAAGTGCATATCTATCTGGTGAGCTGAATTGATGTTGCGTTTTTCACTATTTCTTGCAAGAAAATTTATTCTACATCTCAATTACATCGTAATAAAGAAACTCCTGGCTATATTGTTTGAAATCATTTATGAGAAAGTTTATTTTCATTATTTCCACTTCTCAATTACATCGTAGGAAAAGAAACTCTTTGCCATATTGCTTTGAAATCATTTAAGAAAAAGTTTATTTTCATTATTTCGCTACATTATTAAAATGTATCCAAAGAATGTCGATTGAAGTTAAATGATTCAATATTTGAAACTATGTATTTTCTCATCTTTATATATATATATATATATATATAGAGAGATATATATATATATATATATATATATATATATATATATATATATATATATATATATATATATATATATATATATATATATATATATACCCATATAGCACACTAACGTAAAAGCGACGTCGCTTTTACGTTAGTGTGCTATATGGGTATATATTAGATATATAATTTTTTTAAGATCAGTTAATGGCTAAACGATATATAGATATATAAGTATATGATATATATATATATATATATATATATTATATATAAGAAGAGTAGTATATATATATATATATATATATATAGGGCTCATATATATATATATATATATATATATATATATATATATAGTATATATATATATATATATAGCATATATATATACCCATTATTGTTATAAAGGGGTAAGTAAATATGCCTCCCTGATTTCCTTTTAATCTCACGAGAAATTTCCACAAATGAATTTTTAAGATCATCTATATTATTAAGATATATATATATATATATATATATATATATATATATATATATATATATATATATATATATATATATATATATATATATATATATATATATATATATAAAGAAGTCTATACATATGTGTATATATATAGAAATATATATAAATATATGTATGTATTATATATATATATATATATATATATATATATATATATATATATATATATATATATATATATATATATATATATATATATAGGCTCAAGTTTGTTTGAATATATATATATATATAGTTAGTGATATATATATATATATATATATATATATATATATATATATATATATATATATATATATATATATATATATATATATATAAAACTATATATTTTTTTTTTTATTCTTGAGATACTTTGTGGCTGGAAATGTAGGGGAGGGCCATGCCTACCCTGGCCAGACTTGTAACGCCGCTCATGTATACCTCCATCCATGCATTCGTTGTTGCCCCAATCAGAGAATCGTAAGACGTTTGAAAATAATTCTGAATTGTATGTATTTTTTTTAAACCAGGCATTAAGACTTTAGATGCATAATAGCTTTTTATTTGCTCTACATCTTAATAGGAATTATACGATGAGATATTGAGGACTGTTAATGGGAAAAAAATTTGCAAATAGTCCTGGGAAGAGAGGTAACTGCTTGTGTGCTTGAGAAGCCGAAAGAAGTAGTGGAGGTGGTTAAAAATGAACAAAGTAGGGAACATGTGATTAAAGACATTATATTATTATTATTATTATTATTATTATTATTATTATTATTATTATTATTATTATTATTATTATTATTATTATTATTATTATTATTATTATTATTATTATTTTTATTATTCATCAAAGTAAAATATAATATGGATAAATAATTAAAGGCTCTGATTGATAAAGTTATTCACTTGTGATTGAACAAACTACGAACCCATTTAGTGCTGGTTCTAGTAATGTTGATGATAATTCAAGTGGTATTGAAGCCAATCTTGTTATTGATATTAAATTTAGTAGTGTTGCTACTTGGGATATAGCGTACCAAGAGGAAAATGTCCTGGATATTGGAAATTACATAATTGGAATCAATATTAAAGATTAAAGTTTGACTTATTAACAAAACCGTACAAACCACCAATTATGTACAATTTTAAAGATGCTAAAGAGGAAAAAACTCCTTTCCTTTATGAATAGCTAGATCTGCACAATTCTTGGCTAGCGTATTCTAAAATATTGAAAGGATCGTTTTGTAGATTGTGTGGCTTATTTAGACCTTCTATCAAAATAGGTATATTTGGCTCATTTATCGTAAAACCATTTAGAAAATATAAAGACATGCATTCATGTGCTAAAGTCCATGCAAATTCAGAATGGCATAAAGATGCCTCAGTAGCAGCAAGGAATTTAAAACGAATAATATAAAATAAGCGTGTTAGTGTAACTGAGCAACTGCATGTTGCTGAGCCTTTATTTATTAAAAAAAAATAGGCAAAAATTGGCGACTTATGATGTCGCTATTAGAGGTAGCACTGCAGATACCGTCAATTTTTCCGATTTGCTCAAATTCAGAGTAAAAGCTGGAGATGTTGTTTTTGTGGAACGGAGCAAAGGCCAAATACACATCACATATGATTCAGAATGAACTTATATTTATTTGTGGAAAGTTGATATGTAATCAAATTTTGAATGAAGTAAACAATTGTAAATATTTCTCTCTTTTAGCAGACGAGGCAGCAGACATATCCGGAACAGAACAGCTATCGATTGGTGTTCGCTTCGTTGATAAGGATCTCAATGTACGTGAAGAATTTCTAGGCTTTACTCCTCTTAAAAAACTTAAAGCTGAAGATATAGCCAGAGCTATATTGTCTACTACACGAGATATTTACAATTTAAATATGAGTAAGCTTGTTGGACTTGGGTTTGATGGGTGCTCCACCATGGCTGGCAAAGAAAATGGAGTTCAAAAGTTAATAAGAGATCAGTACCCTAAAGCCAAATTTTTTCATTGTTGTTCCTATCGTTTCAATTTAGTAATTAATGACCTAAATACTGTTCCAGAATTTCGAAACACTATTGGAATAGTAAAATAATTTAAATTTTTTTTCGTGAAAGTATGTCTCGCAGAAATTTGGTGGCTAATATACTATTGTTATGCGAAACACGATAGTCTGCCAAGTACAAATCAACTAGGATATTTTAAGAAACATTTTAGCCAAATAAAATTATCATTAAAAAATCTCTCATCTGATCCAGATGTAACGCAAGCCACACGAACTGCAGCATGTCAGCTTTCATCAGCAGCAGGAAGTCCTGCATTTCTCATCTGTTTAATAATCATGACGAAATATAGTTCATATTTGGAGCCTATAGGAAATATTCATCAAACTAAAGTAATAAATTTGGATGAGGTTCATTGTCACATAGAAAAACTTTTAAATATTTTAAAAACTGATGGAAATGAAAATAATGCAGTCTCTTTTTAAAGGAATTTTTAAAAAATCTAAGAATTTTTGTGAAGATTTTTCATTACCACGTACAGTATCCAAAAGAATTCCAGCCTCAGGGACATCAAAAAGTTCTGCTGAGGATTGCTTCAGAGTTGCACTATTTATACTTTACCTTGATTCTCTCATTTCATCTCTGAGTTTCAAATTTTCGGAACACAATATAACATCTACCTTTCTTTGCATTTTGCACCCAGTTAGAATAAGAAAATTAACCAAATCCGAATATTTAAAAAAAATTGAACTCATTATAACTGAATATAATATTGACAACCTAATTGGTGAAGCAGAATCTTTGTTTAATTTCTGGAATGAATCAGATAGGGAACAAATAGATGAGAAAATGAGTTACAGCACATTACTACAAAATCATTGTACATTTTTCCCAACAGTTCCACAAGCTATCAAAGTACTTTCCACACTTCCATCAACTACTTGTGCAATTGAAAGGTCGTTTAGTACCTTACGACATGTTAAAACGTGGCTAAGGTCAACTATTTCCAACGAAAGATTAAATGGGCTATGTTAACTAGGCATTCGCGGGGGAAACGTTTCACGTCAAAAACATCACTTGATAGAAGATATTATAACTGATTTTAAGAAAGAAAAAAAGAAATATTAAATTCTTATTTTCATGCTAAAAAGGAAACACTCTTTAATAATATAAGACTTCTTACTAGTTATACTCATTTTGAAATAAAACTTTTCGTAAATTATGAAATATTTATAAATATTGGGCTGTGTGAATTATCATTTTTTATTATTCAAACCTTTGAAAACACTGTACTATAAGATAATATATATATATATATATATATATTATATATATATATATATATATATATATATATATATATATATATATATATATATATATATATATATATATATATATATATATATATATTTGTGTGTGTGTGTATATATATATAAATATATATATATATATATATATACCTATACCTATACTTCTGCCCCTGGCCCACCTTAATTGGAGGGCCACACTGCTTCCAGGAAGCCGGCTGCCGCCACCGGGCGGTTCCACAGGTCGAGGAGAGAAGATATAGAGAAGTCGGCACGGGGGGCGTCGAGAGCTGGGCACCTCAGAAGGAGGTGCTCTATTGTATCTTGAGAATTGTGACATCTGGTGCAAGTGGGGGAGGTGACATTGTCTAATTTAAATCTATATTTATATTGCATGAGTTTTGGGTGGTGACCTGATCTGCTCCGGGCGAGGTCCATTTGGCCTCTTCTGGACAGCGTTTCTTCTCTAGGGGAAAGTTTTGGGGAGGGGGTGTTTAATAAAGTGTTGCAGGTATGTGTTGGTTAGATGTGTATGGATATGTGTAATCCATGACCTATTGGGAGGGGGCGGGGGAATTATATTGTAAGTGTTGTAATAGAATTGAGCTGGTGAAGAAGGGGGGATTTTAGTCTTTGTCGAGGGGGATTGGAGAGAATTTGGTGACAAGGGTGGGTTGGGTTACGGGTTTTCTGATGTGTGGAAATGGGTAGGATGGAGGTTTCATCGTGTAAATGTTGGATTGGGGTGGTTTTAGTGCAACCTGTGATAATTCTGAGGGCTGTATTTTGAGAGATTTGTAATTTATTTGTAATTTATATATATATATATATATATATATATTATATATATATATATATATATATATATATATATATATATATATATATATATATATATATATATATATATATATATATATATATATATATATATATATATATATATATATATGAAATGCACAGAGTGCGTAGCAGAGGATGAAGAAACGACGACGAAGGATGATTCCAGAGAATCAAAATGGTATGGCTCTCACATGAGATGGTGACCGAACCTCAAAACGGGATTTCACCCATAAATGAAATAATTTAGTCAGATG
>JABUQX010133883.1:0-20927 GCA_015478945.1 Trachelipus rathkii
AGGAGATAATAATCAAGAGGAGTAGATGATACATAGATATACCTACCACGGTATTGGCACTCAACATAAGGAAAAATCAGTTAATTTAAGAGAAAGTCTTCAATTAGAATGCACGAATATATGTATCAGAGACAGCGAATCACGATATAAAAAGATCCTCGGACCATTTACAAATAAATACTAACACAACTATATCCTACTAAAATAATATCAACGAGATGTCCTGAATCATTATACGTCCTTCTCATTATATATCATTTTCTATTACTATATTACGAATAGACAAAAATATTCATATATTAATTAATAGGGTCAATACTTAATCTATATAATAAAATATTTAAACTTCACAGACAAACCTTGATTATCCAATGAATCTGTTACTAAACTATATCTAATTCACTCCAATACATATATTTCACAACTTATAGAGATGAAGTCTTCAACATCATACAATAACTCATATAAATCAGTCTTCTCGACCATAACTTATTCATAATAATAGTACATCGTTACTTATATATAAATGCCCCTGCCTTACCTGCCTATACAGGATACATCTTCTTGCACAGATACACCTAAATGACCGTCTTGATGAATATTGATAAGTGGTTTGAAACTCAAGTGTTGCAATATGATCAAGTCTTACTATTATGTTAGATCTATGGCATAGATAAATAGTTCATGTACTCTACTTGTAGTTCACTAAAGATAAGAATTGCCGACTTAAATTCACCAAATCATAACTCTTAATTACATTTAAATATACAAGTAATAAGCGAGCTCACATCTTGGCATATTCTCCAACTATAACGCGATACAAGGGATATCATAGGGTCATACTCGCATTATTCATTCCGGTATGGAATATATAAGTTAAGTATATTGATATTGAGACAAGCCTCAGTATGAAATTTCTCAATCAATCATCTTAAAATATGAGTGACACTATTTATTAGGTGATGACATCTATATTTACTCAACCTATCCAGTTATCTAAAGAACTGAGCTGCCGCAGTTATTTTTACAGTAATATATACATACATTAGAGTTATATGGGCATTCTGTAATACATACTATATAATCTTCATATCAGCCCTATATATTAACTTTACCTCTATGCTAATGAATTTGAAATATTTTTTGATACATGATTGATAACTCTACTACTTATAAAGCCCTATGCAGCACTGAGTTAAATCTATTTATAATGGTAATAACTAAACTTATCGAAACTAGGTATATATAAATTCCTCTCCTAACCCAGTAAATGTGTGATGTAATCACAATTATGAGAATTGTAAAAGTTCTATTATTGCCTATTATTGAGTAACCTACTAGACAACAATCTAACTCTAAAAGTATTCTTTACAAAGAGTCTAACTGGTATCATAATACTTCCCGACTGAAGATTGATCTAATATAAAACCAATTTACACACGAAGTGATCATGGATCTAACACTAGCCAATTAATTAGTTACAATTTGTAAATAGAGTAATATAGATATAGAGTTTATGTACATCACATATATTACATTGAAGTAATCATAATATCCGCATTGTGGATTCAGAGTATTGTATTACAGATGACCACCAACTTAACAGTAAATGGTAATAGATATCTTAGTAGTAACTTACTGGCTCACAAAATACTATATTAAAAATATATACTTATAGATAGTATTAATAATTTGAGTATATTCTGCAATAAATAATATATACACGAATTATTATTAGCATGACCTATTAGTATAAAATTTATCATAAACGAACTGGACTATATCGCTCAATTTAATCCTCTTTTGATTACACTAACGATCAGGGTCATCATCTGAAAGTGATATCTTAAATTTTAGTTATAAATCTGATGCTGAATAACATTATTTAGCCAACTCTCTCATTGGGTGGATATATTTGAGGGGTGTCGTGGCATTATCTGACTTGTTATACGGCTCAGGAGAGTTATACGTGTATATATATTAAATTAGAACTAATACTGACCATGTTAGCAGCACTAAAGCTATCGACAAAACTTCGAGTTGTAATACCACTTTATATGGTAATTATCGCTAACTCATAATTAAAGAGAGTAAACTGCGCTAAGAGGCCACCTCTTTATGATTTTTGAGGGTGTTCTATGTTTCTTTCTTCTTTTTCTTTTTTTTTTTTATTTCTTTTTCTTTTCTGACAATTGTTAAACTCTCTTTTTTATGTTACAATTGATTCTTAAGTATCATTTACAGGTAAATGTTTTTAAGAAATACTTATCTTATTCTATCAATGTCTGTTTTAAGTATATTATGCAAATATACAATATTAAATCATAGACCTCACTATTGACCTATACACTTGCATATATTATAACTATACTATTATATAGGTATACTTCTATAGAACGAAGTATTATATAATGGTTTATTTAAGAAATAATTAATATTCGCATACACAAAAATTATTATTTAGAAATTAAAAGAGATTCGATGACAGTAGTCAATTGGTTAGGCATGAGCTACTAAATCCTCTATATTTACATAATTTACAATATTTTAATTGTAATTTACCTAATATACTATAATCTGGTACATCATTATGATCCGAATGACTCAGTAACCACTATGAAATAACATAATATATAATACTGAGCATGATGATTACATAACTATTATTTATAATATCATATACAAATGTAACATTTTTAATATATACTTATACCATATAATTATTATCTCCTCTAAATTATAATCTTATCTAATCAAATCTAACTCTAGTTATTATTATCTATATTAAATAGTTTAAACGTATATAGCTATATAATAAAAATCATATAAAAGTATAATATTTATAATATAGGTGATTATAAGAAAATACAAATGTGCACTTAATATTATTGCGCCGTTGTTGATTGTTTTTATTTGCATAATGCAGCCAATCCTCAAGAAAATAATATAGTTTATATGATGTAAGTTTTTAAAATCTATTAATATCTAGTAATAAGAGCATTATAGGAATTATTAAATAAAAGCATATTCCATACTGATACCTTAAAGATAATCACTTTCTATTCCTTTAGATAGTTGTATACTATTTATCTAAACTATTAATAAAATATATAATACTAAACAATATATATATAATATATTAATATATATATATATTAATATTATAATATATATATATATATTTATATACCTTACTTCCCATATACTAGTTATATCTTCATAAACAAGAATCTTTATAGATATGATGATTCAATTATGTAAGTTGATTCATCCAACTTTCACTAATAGAATGGCGGCAATATATATTTATATAAATAAATTTATATATCTGTATTTGTTTTGTCTTTTTTTTTTCTTTTTTTTTTTTTTTTTTTTTTTTTTTTGTATAGAGTAAGGTATCTGTTATCATTGGAATATACATAGGCACTACTAAAGAATGAACGGCTAGACGAGTTTAGCAGACTACGACAGGGGAAGACCTCCCTAACGAAACGAAAGAGGAACAAATATAGGCTGAGGATGGTTGATATCACTTATTACTAAAGAATCTACAGTTCCAAAAAAGAAGGACAAAACTATATTCAAACGATCACTACGAAAATGAAGATGATTCGGATAAGCAATGTGCTGAAGCGCGATATGCGAAGAGATAGTTATAGCAACTGTTCAGAACTGAACGTGATTCCGACGCAGAGTCGTAGATGGCAACGCATACTCCACACTCGCAGATAGAACAAATATGAGAGGAAAGCTAAGCATGGAGCAAAATGGCAGGTTTGGGGGAACCCCTGCGACGTATGCAAAAAGTCGCATACGCGGTATATTTAGTACTTTGTATCATCACTCAGACGTTAGCAATTCGATGCCAAGGACCTATCGTACGGCAAGAGAGCGAGCGTGTCTCTTGTCCAGAACGAAGAATATCCCAGCTTGGAAACCGAGTCAAGGACGGGTTGACATACACACGAGGACGTTAATGGCGGTGTGACACGAAGCGATACCACCGGCCCTTCCAATACATGACTGCCAGTGCAGGATACCGAGGAAGCCCCGAACTCAACTAGAGATGGAGAAATTTGTAGCAGGAAATGCCCCAGACGTACAGCAGGGAGGAGGTAACGGGCATAACTTTCCGACAAACAAAAAACACGTGACAGCCGAGCCAAAAGCGCCGATGCGTATGAGTGATTTTTGTGTTTTTATATTTTACTTTTTTAGAGCCTCGTCGAAGACGGCCACGGCCCTCGTTGTTGCCATGAATTGTCATTCACCATGGAGAGGGATATCCCCGAACTAGAACTCAATGTTTCAAGTGCTGCGCTGGATTATACTAAGCAAAGAGGGGAACTTGTTTGAATATGCGCACAGACCACGGGTTATACTGCAGATTGAGGTTTGCCTGCAGAGTACAACGCACGAGGGAGAGAGCGCTCCGAGAACCGAAAAACCGATAGTGTACATTACCAACCTACACATCAGCGAGCACACGGGCGAAGGAGCAGACTATGTCTCGACCACTGTCAAGTGACATTCGAGCTGATTAAGTATTTCAGCTGAGAAAACAGAAAGTAGGGTGGAAAGGATATGGGAATAGCTCTGATGTCCGAACACAGCTGAGAGCGTCCAGCCCTTCCTCCGTCTTTGAACATCGGTGTAAACGCTATAGAGTCGCTATGGACCTCCGCGTGATACAAACGGAATCCCTACAACAGCACGCGGGTGTGCCCTCCAGACTATATCAAAGATACTGGAGTCACCACGCTGCAGATGAGCAGGGGCGAGGAAAGCACAGAGCTACTTGGAGGTATAGGGTTATGAGTAAAAGTAGTATTGCCATGACTTAGAGCTCGCTGAGACGAAGGTCGAGGAAACGAGACATGGAAGTAAATCACCCCAGCAAAATGCAATGAAGAAGGCGTTGATGACCGCGACACGGCTACTATATATATGTGTGATCAAGGCGACGAGGTAGAGATACTGCAATATGACGCGAATGAATCATTCGTATCATGCATGAGCTGTTCCCTCCGCAGGGACTATTGGGGGTCATCACATCCCCTCCGGCCAGTATCACCTCCAGGCCTTCTCCTCAGGAGAAGAAACGGAATGCCCCGTGGCAATTCTCAACGTTCAAGTCTGAATGGGGTTCTCAAGTAGAGCGGAAGCGTATGGATGCGAAGTCGTGCCACACATGGCACTAGAACATGAGTCACAGTTAGCCCGCAACAAATTATAAAGCATCATTTTGTATAGTTATAAAGGTGGAGAGCATGGTTTCTGTCCGCACTCCTCCAAGTCCTTGGAAGGTTAGGTGCGTAGACGATCCAAGGAACGGCGGCAATTAGCTTTTGAGGAGAAGTAATATTGACGGAGGTACGTGAGGCGCTCATCGAGCAACAGACGCCACGAGGAGGAGAGGCACCCTCAGGTCTCACACACGGATAGGGGAGCCATAGAGTCGTAACATTTGGAGGCAATTGTAGGCGACCGACGACCGAGGTATTCTTTTTTCCCGGAAAAGCACGGCTGTAGTTTTAGACGTGGAGAATGTAAAGCCACGCGCAGGCATAACACAAGGAAGGAAACCATATCAGGATTGGCCACCTGAAGTTCGACGTTCCATACAAAGGAAGTTTCGCTCCAGAGATGTACAGGCAAGATCGTCAACCATATAGACGCATGCGCACGCGAACGTCGGGAATGGAAATCGTTAAACCATTGAACCAAAGCGAAAAGCAAACACGTCTCAATACAACCTGCCCTGGCGGCCACCCTTACGTACAGGAAGAAAACAGCATCTGACATGCGCGTAGGGCACCACAATGGAGACATGAAACGAACGATCCGACATCAACAACTGAAGGAATAGGGGAAGTTGCCCCCTAGTCCAAGGAGTGGAGGCTCCGCAAAACCCCAACCTCCACGTGCTATATCATACCCCTTTTCGAGGTCAAAGAAGACGCCAGGGGTTCATGTTTGTTGAGCAAATGCTCACGAATGTCGATGATCCAACGACGGAGAGAAACTCTGGGTCGAGAGATGGCGACGAAAACCCAAATGGGTAGTCGAAAATGCTTGGAGTTTTTGCTCCAACGTGGAAACAAGACGGGAAGCCACCATCTCTCCATGACTTACATGTATTCGTGAGCAGGTCAATTAGAATAATGTGGCGATGGTTATGGAAGTAAGTCTATCCTTCCACGCGTTATGGAATGGGACAATGATATGTAGTAGTACCTACCCAGACAGGAGGGAAGACCCCTCCACCCATATTCTATTGTATATTTATATAGCCTGAGAAGGAAGTGCAAGTGGCCAGATCACGGATGAGCATTCGGCGAGCATCTGTGCAAGGGATGCCGTGGGCAAGGCGCCCCTCCATCCCGCAAAGCTGAGGGCGTCCAGGACACTCGGTCCCTGGCTGAATTAGCCGTAGTATGGAAGGTCTGTTTATCCAGGCGGAACAGAAAACCCAGGGAAACTCTCACCCGTAAGCGACTAGAACTAAAAGGTTCAGGATACCTGGAGAGAAAAAACAAGCTCGTGTTTTTCCGAAAAAAACGGTTTTTTCATAAAAAAACACAGCCTGAAAAAAGACAAGTAAAAATTTGTTTTCTCGTTTTTTTCAATAAGTTGTGAATTTAACAATGTGTGAACAATCAATATAAATTATTAAGCAAAGTATGCCTCTAATTTGGAACATTTTTTTGGTTACTTAATTTCCACAAGGTGGTAAGCCCTGAGTTCTGTGTCAAAATTTTATGGGTTTCCATATTTTTTATTTTTATATCTGAATTTTGATATTCAATAAATATTTTGTATATGAGGCTTCAGTTAATGTTTTCTTATTAAAATACTATTCAATGGTTAACATTTTTTAATAATAAATTTAAATCAATTGTAGAATGCTCACGCTGCAGAAGGTCGTGTGATATTGTTTACGTTAATACATGGCAAATAAAAGAGTGCTAGTACAAAGTGCCTCGCATTGAATATTATGTTCTTTGCTGTTAGATTGTGTAGACCATTGCAAAACTAGTATTAAATTTTGCTCATAACTAACTAGATTCTGAACAAATTTGCAAACTGATGAGAGATTATATTATTATAATGTGGCTGTCGCATGCAAGACTAAGCAGAGTCCTGCTATTCATCTTAATAATAAAGGCCACTAATTTTCGCTTCCCTTTTCACTCACTGATCATATACTCACACGATGACTTCATACGACTGAGTATTACAGAACATAATCAAAATAAATGCTGGCTCGATTGAGGGTCCCCAGTGATAATGACGAGATGACAGTAGTCAACAGTCACAGTAGTCAGGGCTCATAGTGACGTTGGGGTCTTGGGGATGGGACTAGTGATTAGTGAATCAAAAGTTGGATATTCCAAATGCCAAATATTTAAATGTTTAGTTCATTCACTTATGCCTCCTCATTACAATATTGGGTATAGGCTTATTTCAATTTCAACCTATTTTTACTTATAATTTCATTTGCAAAGTGCACTTATTTGAAGGTTTGTAATCAATCAGAGTAACTCATTACTCTACTAAAAATATATCCATATGATCATTAATTATTAAAAGTAAGAAGCATATAAATATGATTATATGAATACAATGTAAAATAATCATATGTTAAATTAGAAAGACACGGAAGCCCTAACAAACAGACAGTCTGCAGGTCGTTTCTACTTACAGTTTGCCTACGTGTAGAATTTGTAAACGACTCAGACAATCGAGATAAAATATTAGAGGAAAGGGGTATTCTGCTGCTTTTTTATTAGAATCATATGGGTAATGGATGATCTGGTGCTTAATTTCACAGTAATCACAACGGAATCTATATTTGAAAAACTGAAAATACTTTCAAGTAAATATCTATAATTAGCCTCCTTTATATTTTTTAAAATTACATTTAACTGAAATAAACGACACACAACATGAAAAGCAAACGATCTTTTATGTAATTGAAAAAAAGATGAGATTTTGAAAAAATACCGGTTTTTTTCCGACAACCCTAGGCTTCAGGATAACGGAGCCCGCTGGAGCAGGACCGAGTGAATGAATCCACTCCGGATTCCGAGCTCAACAACCCGAGATGCAAAGATACATTCAGGAAAGATTTGCGGGCCGTAAACGAGATAATTAGGGTCGAATCCAGGAGCATTGGTGTTTTTTCGTGACATTTTTCTCGTTGTCCGCATTTTGAAGAACTGGGAACACGGCTTTTATGGATGAAAATAAAATCAGGCGGTAGTACATCCATTTTAAACAGGTAGGAAAGCCGTACGTGCGAAAACCACTAATAACTGAGATTCCGCGATACGGCGATTAATTTACGGTCCGGAGCAGGCCGCCGAAGCCTTTATAATACAGAATCAAGTTGGCAACGGTGTGGGAGTACTGATTTATAATACAAGCTTATGTACAGAACTTATGCTTTTCTCAACACATTAGCCCGAGACACACTCTTAGGTATCAGACTAATATATATAATATATATATTATAATACTATTATATCACCTACTATACTTATAATATATTATATGAAATTATATAATAATAATTATATATATATAAATATAATATAATATAATAACTTATTATATATTATATTTATATATATAATCATTATCATATTAATTAATATATTAATTAGAATCTTAAACATCTAAGGATCTATAATCACCGATGCGCAGTTGTAAAATCTTTCCAAGCTCACAAAACTGAAACATTTGTATCTATGAAAAATAACACCAATCCCATCCTTGGTGGTGCGATGTACTCTTATTCTAAATTGCGAAAATTTTCTTTCTTCACATACACTTTATCGCTTCTCCCGAAGGCAATCATATTACTACGAGCTATCACTATGTTATTCAATGTTATCCCACATATATCAAACACATACACTTAAAGTACACACCCTCTTCTATAGTAGCACCTTACAGACATACCCTACTACTCATATCCAGCCCTATGCTGTGGCGGGATAGTAAGAAACGAATTGCCACTCGTATGTCCCTGCGTGTCGTAGCAATGGCGAGTCGATATGGGACGGGGCTTATTGGGTATTAAGTAGTCGGGGGGGTTTTGGCTTTATTTTGCCCCCAACACTATAAACCCACCTAATCTCTTGCTAAGGATAATGACTAAAAGCAGGCCTCGGAGATGGTCCGTGAAATCGCCGTAAACGGGAGACCGTCTAATTTTCGGGCGAAATGTATGAATCGAGATTAGGGTAAGGAAATGTCAAGAGGTAATAAAAAATGGTATACGAGGAGCAGATGAGAGAGAAAGGTGATGGTGTATTCATAGAAAAGGGCACAAATTTGATTGTATGCATGCTGTCGACTTGAAAATTCAAAGAGTGAATAGGGAAGTTGGTGATAAATCGAGTGTGTGGTGTGAAATGTTGTGTGTGTGATTGGTGTGGCAAAGGCACATTCGAGAGGTGGGAGAGAAGGGTTCAATTTTGATTTGAGTGACTTGTGGATTAAGTGAGCTATGGTAGTAACTTTGGTGTGTTGTGAGGCCGCCTAGATTTCTAAATGGTTTAAATTTACGTGAAAAGGTCAAGCGTAATAAGTGTGGATTTGTTGACGTATGGTCATCTGAGGGAAACGTTGAGAGGTGTATAGATTTTTGGGATAACATCTTGAATGATGTTTGGATGAGGGTGGAGTAGACAGCTTTTCAAGATTGATGGTGTTTGGGGACCTTGAAGGTTGGATATGGTGATTAAAAACAAAAGGGTATGGTATACAAGTAGTTTTGGCAGTGTCCCGGGAGAAAATTGGCACACATGCGTAAGAGAGAGTTCGATCACCTGGATTCGATTTCTGGTGAGGAAGATGAAGTTCAGTGATGTAAGCAATACATACTTCTTTAAAAAGAAAAAAAAAAACACAAGAGTACCATAGTTATAAAGCTAGAGGTTGGGTGTACGGAGAGCATTGGGTGATCAATGAAAGGTGACGAAATAACTGTAATGATTTGAATTTTTTGTGTTGGTGAAATGAAGGGGAGATGATTGAAGTATGTGTTATGGATGTAAAATTCATTGAAAGGGGTTCTAGGAAGGGCAGGAATTATTTTGGATCAATTAATTAGATATCTAATCATGTAAAAATTAAGTGTTAGTGGGGGCTTGGATCAGCGGATTGTGGAGGTCAAGTATCAAAAATTTCGTACCTCTCCGATCCACGACTACCACCTCCTTGAAAAGAATTACCGACCTACCGACTCCGAACCGACCTTGAATATTACGCACTCGACATCCACCCTTTTGAAAAATTAACCATTACGACTCGACTCCACCCTCTCGGAAAATTATTTTATACAAGAAAACTTCATATATATTATATATTATAATATAATAATAATATAATATATATATTATCATATTAATATATATAAGTATATAATATTAAAATATAGATAATATATATAATTAATATAAATATATATATAACATATTTGATGTTAATATTTATTATATATATATATAAGTAGTGAGAGAATATTATTAGCATAATATATATATATATAATAATAATATAAATAATAAATATATTATAAATATTTATAATATACATATATAATATCATATATAATATATACTATACTATATATATATATATATTATATGATATTTATAATATTATATTATATATTATTTATATATATATATATTTATAATTTATTATATAATATATATTATATATATAAGTAATTAGTAATGAAATATATAGTATTTATAAATAATATTGAAGATGTTATTACCTGTGTTAATGTAGATAGTGAGACTAGGTTGGAATACACGAAGGGTATACCGATCTACCAGTAACATAGGTTCAATGGACAAACCTTAAGGGGCGTGTTAGGTGTAAAGAAATAAAGAATGATAAAATGAGAAATGAAACCATTTATTAGGGAATGTGTGGTGTGGGGTAAAATAGAAATGAGAGATAAAATGAAAGTACGTTGAGATGTGGAATGTCATGTGAAAGGATGGATGATAGTCGATGGTTAAGCGGATGTATATAGTGGTGACTGTGCTGGGAATCGAACGGCTGGGAGACCGAGGAAAAGTGGATTTGAGTCAGTAAAGAATGCCTGGAGGAAAAAGAAAATGTAAGTTTGGCAGGAGGCGAGAAGAAAAGGTGCATAATAAGTGGTGATGGCGAGGTTGGGTGAGGGGTATTGTTGTGGCCACCTGGGCCAAAGAGATTTAACTCACATTGACAGAGATAGCCTATAGTGGAGGCGTCCGGACGCTCGAGTCCCGGTGGAAGCTCTTAAGCGTGGTTTTCCTGAATGTGACGAGTCTTTCTCACCAAAAAGGTATAAAGGGGGGAGACGGTAAAGGCGGGCTTTCTTTCGAACCTTTCATCATATAATTCCATATCTACTGTCTTTTCTGTTTTTAGTGCAGCTTCGCACATACCCTCCAACCAGATCTTTGGTGATGAAGGTGGGTGAAAGATCGAATGTTGATGATGATGATGTTGAGAATAATACATAAAATCTTATCTATCACCTATTAGTATATCATCACTATCGAATACTCATGTCACATATAAATAATCTTAGATATTATTATTGTTATTTTAATTATATTTTGAAAAATTATGTAATATATTATAATATTAAATTAATAATTATTATTATATATAATAAATTATATTATATATTTAATAAATAAAAAGAGGATAAAGGGTCCCAAGCTAAGCAAAAAAAAAAAAAAAAATTGGGGATCCTCTAGAGCATTCTAGACATTATATATAACGAGTATAATGATTTTATATTATACGTTAATATATATATATATATAATTATATTATATATATATTTATATATATATATATATATATATATATATATTATTTTATAATATAATAATATATAATACATACCATATAATTATATTATATAATATATATATATATATATTAAATATAGTATGATAGTACTATATATATATATATATATATATATATATATATATATATATTAAATATACTATATATAATATTATATATATAGATATATCATATTTAATATATATGGCAGTAAGCCAAAAAATGATTTGGTGTTTTAGATTTAGAGAATAGTTATTATAGAGATATATTAATATATTATATATTGTAATTATATATTATAATATATATAATATCATATAGTATATATATCTATATATATATATAATTAATATATACTTATAATATATAATTATATATTATATATATAATATATATAATATATAATAATATATATGTATATTATATATATATTAAGTATATATATATATATATATATTATAATTATATATATTATACTTTATATATATATAATTATTATAATATATATTGAATATTATATATATATTAAATTACACTTCCTAATATATAGGCATATATATAGGCCTATATATATAATTATATATTATATATATATATTAATATATATATATATAATATATATTATTAGTTAATTAAATAATATATATAAAAATATATATTATATATATACATATTTTATAATAATATATAATAATAATTGCTTCAATAAAAGGAATATAAATATAATAAATGGAAAATTTATGAATAATAATTAGAAAATATAAAAAAAAGAATTTATTCATAAAGAAATTTTCATACTAAAAAATAATTCTTAATTATTTGATCTCTTAACAGCAAAAGATTGATTTTAACTTCCTTCGTTTATATTGTGAAGCTATGAGGAACACTCATTAAAGGCCAGTTCTGCTAGATTTTCTTCTTATGTAGAATTGAATGAAAAGTTTTTGCTTATTTGAGCCTTTTTTTAGAGTCTGAAATAATTGTTTTGGATTTTACATTTTGAGTAAGGTAAATGCTAAACCTATACAATCTAAATTGTTAAAAAAATCGTGATTATCAAAATTTAAATTTACAAATTATTGGCCAAAATTTTTTTTGAATTAGATATCGATGAAATGAGCACCTTTACAAAGATTAGTAAGTATGGAATATGATTCGCGAACTTGCTCTCGAACAGCTCTCTAACTTGGTTTTGAAAAAAAATCATCACATAAGAATAAATTGTTGCTAATTGTAACTAACATCTTTTTTCATTTTAAAATTGATTCTCACAAGAGGCATTTTAATTTCTTCATTATCATACAGAAGCAGAAGTTCTGTTGCAGACTTCCCAAAATGTTTGAGAAATAAAAAAATGTTTCGTTTGATGTTTCTGCCTTGAAAACACAATAATTTAAACAAACGATCTACATTTCCAATATTTCTTAAGAAAGCAGCTTGCTGTGACTAATTGATTTAAAGCAATTGTAATACTAAGATAGAGTGTTTTTTGAGCAAAATAAAAGGTTATAGACATAAAAATAAATATAAACTTATAGCAAATTGCTTTTGTTTTAAAAAAGACTTGAAAAAAAGATCTAAGTATTATACTTAAAGAGTTATAATCCTTGATCCCATTGAAAGCTCCTCTAACTCAACTAATATGCTTCGAAAAACATTTCTTAGGGTTCGCTAAACAATCCATCGCAAATTATTCACCAACCTACTTAGTATTCTCGTCCCATTCGTGGAGTTTTGTCTCCATTTCCTAGCTGGGAGACATTCCTTTTTTTTTCTTTTTTTCTTTTAAAATAATAGTCGGCCCTTGGCAATCTAAAATTGCATATAGTTGCATTCGACACAATGTGACCATAAAAAGTATTTTTAAATGAGGGTTTTTGTACTTAAAACAATATGAAGTGGTAAGTGGAACGACCATTTAGCACCGCTGAATATACTTTCTGAACAGCTAACCACCTACTAAAAATCATTCTTCATTGCCTTACACAAACACCAGCATTCCGATAATCGTTGTCCAATCAGTAAGTTAATATTTATATCAAAGTTCGTAGTATTATTACCACTCGAATAGAGATAAGGATACAAAGAACCAGTTAGAGGCCACATGGACCTATCGAGAGACTCCCCCGTCAACTAAATATTTATCAATACAGGCCCATGCCGAACAAACACAAACCTACACACCCTAAGGTTTGTCAACATACTACACAAACAAGGTCACTATATTATATATACATCAACTAACTGCCAAAAACAAACACTGTAGCTAAGGTACATGCTAAACCACAATACAAAGGCCTTAATAAGTTTATTGTGTTCTAATGTAGCTACATACATGCGGTTTAACTTATAAATAACTAACTAAAAACCCTCGCCATTTGGCTCGTCCAGAATATACTATAGGATGCACAAACAATCCATATACCCATCCATCCTTTCTTTAAATGTTGCAAGTGAGTCACACTCAACAAACTTCTCTGCGGAATACAACCATTCAAAAAAAGTTTAAAACACTATTACAAGAAATGATCAAGAGTACCATTCTTCCTACATATTATTTCTTATGTGTTTCCCTAAGAAAACAACATGGCATATGCGGACGATCTGGCAGGTTGGAGCGAGAGAGAGAAGCCGATTCGAGAGGTGGTGGAGATGTTGTTTGCGGAGGAGTTGGAGGAGCAGGGATGAAGATGAACAACAGAAGACAGAGATATAACAGTAACCGGGGGAAATGAGGAGGGGATGAGAATGAATGGTGAGAGAGGAGGACAGGTAAAAGGCGGTATATATCCTGCAATTATACTTCTTTCATCTCGGAGGTGGTGTTTAAACGAAGGGAGGAAGTGGACGAAAGATATAAATCCGCGAAGAATGGAAAATTTGGATGAGTTAATGAAAAGGAAAGCGAGGTATACCCATGATGAAGATTAAAAACAGTTCGGAATAGAGGGTTAAAAAACGTGGATTTTTAAAAACAGCATACTGACTCCCGCACTGCTGTAACGGAGCGGAAACATGGACAATAACGAGAACGAGAGGGAGAGAGGAGAAGTAGAATATCAGGCGTCCGGTAGATGAGGAAATATTAAGAACATGATTGGACAGAGTAAGAGTGATCAGAAAAATAGAAATGAAGTTATAGAGAATCATATTAGGTGTGAAAAAGATTGAACTGAAGATATGGATGTGGGAGATGGAGAATGGTGGGGACATCTGGCCGAAGGGATGAGCAGAGAAGAATGCCGAACAAGAAGAGGGAAATGGACAGCCAGAGGGCAGAAAGGGCAAGGTGGATACAGGAAGAAGAATTGTGCGGTTGATCGTGGAGGACTCTCATGGAAGATGTCAGCTACCAAATATGCAGAGCGCTGAAGAGAAGAGGAATAGTGTGCGGAGAGGACGTCTAGGAGAATAGATGCTGTTGCGGCGGCCTGACAGGATGGAAAGAATCTTCTCTCGGGAGAGTGAAAGAAAGAGAATATATACTCGAAATATATATATATATAATATAATATATATAAAATATGAGTTATATTATTAATAATAATATATATATCTTATTAGATTATTAAAAATTTAATAAATATTAATATAATATATATATCGTTAATATTATAAATAATTATAACTACTATATATATATATAAATATATAATATAACTATATATATATAATATATACATATAGCCTTATATTACTATATATATATGTATAATATCTATATTACTATATATATATATTTATAACTATAATAATCTTTAATTATATATAAAATTTTTGAGAATTCTATACTAATAATATATATATTGTGGCGTCTGGTGAAAGGGGGCTGCCGACCACCACTAACGAGTCCAAAGCAGCCCCCCGGGAACGAAACGCTCCTGCTCAAATTCATTCGCCGAACAATGCTCACTCTCTCTTTCAAGACATCATCTAGTCCTTCCAGCTATGAATGGTGGTTCTTCAAAGCAGCATGTGACATATTACCTCCCTTCCAATTATTGCGTGCCACATATCCGGAGTGACGACTAGTGCCACTCGGAGGGGGTGGCACACCATAACGAACACTCCTAGCAGCATCCATCTTCTCGTCAAAGTTGTCGCGTGGTAAGCTACAATTTCGTGTAGAAGTTTGGTTTTAGCACAAGTTCAACGCGGCAATTAACATATCAATTCAAGTTTCCTCCTTCTGCTGGGGCTGCCTGCTCTGTTTGGCGTCATCTCGTAACGTCGCCTGTACTGTGCTTCTCCTCACGCGGTGCAGACCAACTGCACGTAAGAGTACCGAGTGGTCGAAGCCTTCTCGTGGCTTAAGTGTGCACACCTTGCTTGGCCTCTCTGACAATCTGAAGATTCTCTGAGATGACAGAAAAGAAAACCTGCTGAGAGACCACCGTCCTTCCAGGTGTACGCAGAGCTGAGTGTGCTCGCGCAGTGTCATGGGCGGATTCTGGTGGCGTCCTGGTGGAAGGGGGCTCTGCGACCACCACTGACGGGAGTCAAAGCAGCCCCCCGGGACGAAAAGCCAATTCATCGAGCGCTTCCAGCTCATCTCTTCAACAATCATCTTCATTTTGACGAACGACGGAAACTTCAATGCAGCGGACCATAACCTTCATAATATATGATATATTGGTAACAACAGGCACTTCAACTAAGAAATCTTCACCCAACTACAAATATGTTTCATCATTTCTATAAACATATACTCTTATTTTGCTTGAATTAAACTATTAATTAATTTTTATTATTAAAAAAATTAATATATAAGAATAACTAAGCCATACAAAAATTTTGATAACTTAAATAATTTAGGGAAGGGGGGTCTACGGCATTATATCTATATATATATATATAATATATTACTATATATATATATATACTATATATACTATATATAGGTTTACATCTATACTATATAATATATAATAACTATATAATAAATATATAAATAATCTAATATATATATATATTATATTCTGTGCGATTCAGGGGCAAAGACCTCTCGATGCGGTGTGGTGCGAAAAAATCCGAAGCTCGACCAACCCTACCTGAAACATTCTCCCATAAGTTTCATGAAAATAGGCATCAATAAAATAAATAAAATAAATAAACAAACAAATAATAAATAAACAAATAAACAAACAATAAACAAAATAACAAATGTTATCAATATTATATTTGGAGGTCTAATATTTAATATTTAGCATCTTTAAATGCAATGTTTTTAGCCACTGAAAATTAATAAATAAATTACTTCCTGAAGATTTATTGAAATAAAAATAAAAATAAAAATAAAAATAACCCACTTCTATAAACATAACAGGGAACATTGTTCCAATGCTTAACGAGAACATTTAAATACTTTCTTCTCAAAATTACAAGTTTGAACATTCGTAGGTTTGGCACTGGACTATTGTAATCGGCATCGGCATTGGCATCGGCATCGGCATCGGCATTGGCGCTGGGACGCTGTTTTTAGAAATTACTGTGGTTTTAAAAACTCCAGAATTTCCAGAATTTAATACTTTTATTTCATTTTGCTAAATCTATTATCCTAGGTAACACTAAAAACCTCTTCCAGGAAATGCAATAAGCTTTTTGATTCTCTCACTCACGTTCTTTCTGACTTTTTCAATAATTGTCAACTGCAACATTTCTACTTCCTCTTTTTCTCCTATAGTTTCTTCCCATGATGCCATAACTGTCTTACCTTCTGCTAAAGCTGAATTCTACGCCAGGGTTATGGAGTCGGTTCAAAATTTCCCGACTCCGACTCCGACTCCGACTCCGACTCCGCCACTGACTCCACCCTCTTCAAAATTACCGACTCCAACACCTACTCCGACCTCTTGAAAATTACCGACTCCAACTCCGGCTCCACCCTCTTCAAAATTACCGACTCCAACACCTACTCCGACCTCTTGAAAATTACCAACTCCAACTCCGGTTCTACCCTCTTCAAAATTACCGACTCCCTGCCTCCGTCTCAGACTCCACAACCCTGCACTTCGCTCATACTTTTCCCTCTAATCTACTTTAGATAACTCGGGAGCTATTCCCATTTCTCTACCTTCCTTTAACTCATTTATCTCTTCTAGTATTTCTTCTAGTATATTATATCTGCTTTCTCTGATATTAACTAAGGCGTACTGTATTGACCGTATCTTACCTGTTATTCTTAAAACTCGTGCTTCTGACCCCGCACCCTGCTTGACCCTGCACTCTGCTTCGGTGAACTGTTTCGTTTGTGCCAATCAACTTCAATTATTCCCTGCCACTGAGATTCCCTATTAATCCTATCATACTCCTGTTGCAAATCCACAAAACCTCACACGGCCTGTGCGGAAGAGCGGACTCCTCTCAATCTTCTAACTACCGTCCTATTGCTTTAACCTTAGTACTTTCCTAAGTTTTCCAATCTTTTATTTAAAGATTTGGAAACATCTTAAATATTTCAATCTTATCTCAGATCGTCAGAGTATATCTTTCGTAAAGAACGCTCTCCTGGATTAAAGCCAGCCTTTTCTCGTTTAAAGATGGTAATTTTTCTCTCGCGAGAGCGAGGGTTTGAATCTCGGTCTGGCTACCTGAACGGACATAAAAAAAATTGCCGTCAGTAGGGAATTTTCTTTAATATTTAATTACAGTTTACAATCTATTGCAACAAATAAAAATCACGTTCTCTCTCTCTCTCTCTCTCTCTCTCTCTCTCTCTCTCTCTCTCTCCCTCTCTCTCTCTCTCTCTCTCTCTCTCTCTCTCTCTCTCTCTCTCTCTCTCTCTCTCTCTCTCTCTCTCTCTCTCTCTCTCTCTCTCTCTCTCTCTCTCTCACGTTTCTAATAAGAAGAGAAGATCGAAGTAGAAAAACAGACGGAATAGTCTACCAATCAGTTTGCAAACTCAGAAGCGCAAGTTTTGAGAATCACAGGAGGAATAGCACTTTAATCCACTTGGTTAGAAAATAAATGTATCACAATTTCCCCTGACCAAACCCCTACTGCAGTTAATGAACCCCCTAAATTTATGGGAAGAAGTTCGGAGTCAACAAACTAACTAGCTAACTATATATATATATTTATATATATATATATATATATATATATATATTTATATATATATATATATATTATATATATATATATATATATATATATATATATATATATATATATATATATATATATATATAATTCATCATCACCCACCTTTCCCCAAGGCTGGGGGTAAGGTGAGACACATGCACTGGAAAAGAGAAAAGTAGTAAAAGAATATGACGCAAGTCGAAAAGAAAGCCCTGCCTTACCGTCCCCTTTATACCTTTCGGTGAGGACTCGTCGCAGTCAGAAAAATCCACTCTAGAGCTTCACAGGACCGCGACGGACCATCACTATGGCATTTCGTCTAAGTAAGGTTCATTACTTGGCCCAGGCGGGCCACAACCATACCCCCTCACAAAACCCGTCATTCACTCCTATTATGCACCTTTCTTCCCGTCTCTGCCAAACTCACATTCCTCTCCTCCAGGCATTCCTTTACTGACTCAATCCACTTTTTCTTCGGTCTCCCAGCCGGTCGATTCCCAACACACTAACCACTATACATCCGCTTGACCAACCGACTATAATCCATCCTTTCCACATGACCAACCCATCTCAATGTACTTTCATTTTTTCTCTCATTTACTCCTTTCTTCACACCACACAACTCCCTTATGCGTTCATTCCTCATTTTATCAATTCTTCTCACACCTAACACGCCCCTACGATTGTCCATCTGAAAACATTGTACTTTAGATCTATACCTCTTATCCCAGACCATAGTTTCACTAAATATACATTAACACAGGTAACAACATACCCTCATGTAAGACCCTAGCGCACTCAAAAGTTAGTCCCTTTATATCCACCAAGGATTTAATTGTTCCAGCAACCTCCTGCCATTCATAACTTTCCTACTACACTCTGCATCATCCTTTCCCTTTTCATCCAACATATATCCTAAATATTTAAACTCAGACACTTGTTCCAGTTGCTCACCATCCAACATAACTTCACAACGAGGACTGTCCTCACTCACAACCATAACCTTACTCTTATCTACGTTTACTTTCAAACCCACTTTTGTCTTTTTACACACCCTGCCAAATCCCTCTACCATTTCTCTCAAACTCTCTTCAGATGCGCCACACAAAACCAAATCATCCTCATATACTTATGAATACTCTTGTGTTTAAAGAAAGTATTACTTACACACACATATCTCCCTCCTCACAGAAATCAATCACCTCCCTACCATTCTCATTTTCTCCCCACACCCCATTGCCACCTGTTATACCTTCCCTTTTTTGATCACTTGTCCAACCATTTAGGTTACCCAACACAATCAATCTGAAGCTCATACCCACAACATTCAAAACATTATTCAGATTATCCCAAAAGATCGCACTCTCTTCAACATTACCCTCATATAAACTATGCCACGACCACACATACCTTGACCTTTTCGAACTTAAATTTAACCATTAGAATTCTAGTACTAGCACAAAGAAAATCTATCATAGTTCTGTACCACAGGTCACTCATCAAAATTGCAACTCCTCCTCTCCCTCTCTCATTCTTTTTCACACCAGCACATACACATTTCACACCACGCTACTTATTTTCACCGTTTCTTTTCATCTTTGCTTCAGTCACAGCAAGCAAATCAAATTTGCACTTTCTAAATACATACATCACCTCTCTCCTTTTTTCCTCAACATTTATTCCTCTGATATTCCATGTATCCATACGATTCATACTACATTTTTGCCGAAAGATAGAAGGTCGCTTACGGCGATCACGAAATTCTCCGAGGCATGCATTAGCATTCTTGGCAAAAGATAAGTAGTAGTGGGCAACCAAACAAACTACCACCGTCCCTTTAGTCGCCTTCTACGCCACGCAGAACATACGCTGTGGGCAATTCTTTCTCCCCCACACATAGGGATATAAGGGATAGGGATGTCTGTAAGATGTTGTCTGGAAGAGGGGAGTGGATATAAGTATGTATATAT
>JABUQX010133884.1:0-21608 GCA_015478945.1 Trachelipus rathkii
GGTTATGTAATATTTTACTACTTCAAAAAGTCCCAGGCTGTTGTAGCTTTAGTTAGTCACATATATTATATCTTATGATAAAAAGCTACATTTAAAATTAGTATATTATATTATTGAAGTGAAACCTGAAATAAGAAAATAGTAGAGAGTTTTAGCAAAGAGTTCAGCTGTGAACATAGAAGTTTATTTGAAAAATTTATCAAGGAATATAATTAAAGGTTTTAAATATATTATAGTTATTATTATTCAAGTACTTGTAAGGTATAGATAATCTCAAATTTTAAATATTAAGTAAAAGTACATTAACAAGAACTATTCTCAATAGTCAATAACAAGATTATAAAAAAAACCATGAATATCTCTAAACTACTATCGCCTATTATAAGCTTATAAGTTAAATATTAATTACTTATAGTATATATTCTTTGGCAAAATATTATTCATTTATATCCTAAACCATTCTCTCGATAATTACAGTAGGTTGATAAAAAAAAGATATGTAATTATGATATTTCTAAGGTTACTTAAATTATTTACTATATAAGGATTTATTATATGTCCAGATAGTAGGTAATAACAATTAATTTAATTAAGTAAAGTAGTCGTTAATATAACAGCAATAAAGTGAAGAGGTATTGAACAGATTCAAGAACGGAGCTTTGTTTGAAAGATTCAACAGTTGTTGTCTATGTGTAACACTACATAATAATAATCACATATTAATGGCATAAATGTTTTGGTACAAAATATAAATTCAAATTAAAGTAAGATTGATGTTTCGTTTGTAAAAGTTTATTTAAATTAAGTAGTAAAATTCAATACTACTCTTTATGTGGCTTATATTAGTAATTTAAAATTAAGTTTGAGAATATATTTGGTAAACTACATAAATCAGACCATATTAATTATTTTAATGATAATTAATCATTTCATCGAATTAAGTATTAGAGAATGAATATATACTTATTCAGCTTACCTAACTTTACTTTATTTAAAAATATGGATTTTAAATGTTAATATAGAAATAAAATATAACCTTCTATACAGATGTATACCAGATTTCATTTACTTCAAGTAGTGATATATTATATATCAAGAGAATAAGACTGTCACTGTTAATAAGTCATAATATCTTAATAATAAATAAGCTTACCTATATTTATAGAGTATGAGTGATTCAAGTATATACATTTCATTAGGTTTCTAATATTAAATAAAAAGTGTATTATTCAATTCAAACATTTAGATTGGGATGGTTAATTGATTAATGTATCAGTAGAAGAATACAGAGAATCTCATGTTGCTAACTGCGCGATGTCCACCTCTTCATTAATAGCTTCAAAGCATGCAAGAGTAAGATGTATAATCGGATAGTTTAATGCTTAAAAATGAAAATATAATCGCAGAGTGGCGTTTGGTTAATTAACAATAAAGCAATAATATAACTTATCAGTGCTTATGATTCTTTAAATTAGTTCAGTACTTTAAATTCACTACTACTACTACTATATGTAAATAGTCATAAATATAAAAAATATAGTGAGTTATTGCACCTATGGAATTAGAAATAAATAAAGAAACATATGAAGTCTTGATATATTTGTTAGCTTTAAATTACAGAATTAATAATCTAGTAAAAATACTTTAATTAGCAGAATACAATTTAAATGTAATCATATAATAATAAATTGGATTAATAATAAATTATAAATATAAATTATAAAGGATTAATAATATTATATATTTTTTTAAAATCAGAACTGAAAGCACTTGTTCAGAACCACGAATTATTTATGTCGGTTATAAACAAAAAGAAAAACTTATCAAAAATATGCATCTCTCATGACTTAAAAGTATAGCTCACTTATAAACATTCAAGCGTCCATGACAAAGGCAAGGCTACTAGAAACCGGCATTACTAACATGACCAATTTCAAAACGAAAACCTGAACAAATAAACTAGACTCTTGAAATTCTGAAAAAAATGGCATTATATAATTAAGAAAAGACGATTGTTTTACAAGTTAACGTTGATGATTATTTGGCTGCGGCACAGAGACTTGCGTACCAAAAGTATTATTTAATTCATCAACTCATTCTCTGACAGTTCCCGATACGACGATAATGGAAGTTAGGGATGAGATAGATACTGTATAAATAAATTTGAAGGTAATCTGGAATAAAATAATATCTGAATTTAATAGCCAATGGAAATCTTTAGGTATAAAACAGGACGAAGACATTCTGAACACTGTAGATAATTAAAATGAATCATAGTTTCAAATAGTTTTACACTTCAGTGTAAATATGCAATCTGTGAGGACAAGGAGACAACCTATTTATATTTAACATTAAGCATGACTACTTTGTCTCTAGGCTTCAACTACTCGGTAGTCGTAAATGATTCTCGTATGATGGATAATGGTACTAGTGGTGGGCAGTTGTGTGATAAAATGGTAATAGTCTTGCTTATGGAAAGGAAATACACTTTTGTTTGCATATATTTTAGACATGAATACTCAGGAGAATGATAAATTATGATATAGAATGTTACGCATATTTTGAGCACCGAAATTATAAATTCATTATTAGATACACTTGATTAATATAATTACATCCCTTGAGCTTATTAGATAGTGTATGTACTAATTGCTTAGTAGGATTATAAAATTAAATTTGTAAAGTTATTAATATTAATTAAATTTATATCATATTATATTTTGTTCAGAATTTATTTGTAATATATAATTCATTCCTCATCGTCCATGAATAAGGCAATCGGAAACAAGTAACCATAAAATAAGACCAGTTTTTAATTGTTCACGTTAAAAGTAATAAAACTCTTGCCATCTTTGAATGAAGGCAGCTTCGTGGTTATGGACCTTCATGAATTCTCCACTTTTAAAGCTACTACTAGTGTTCAGAACGAATCGTACTGTTGTGTTAATAAGCGATATCAAGAAGACGAAATTGAAGATATGTTGAAAAGATGAAGTAGATATGAAATGATTAGAAAAATAGAATATCAGTCTTCGGCACATTAATGATCAGAAGGGATATAGAAGCAATTAGTTAGAGTATACGAGTTAGTATAGTAGAACAAAGAAATGTAAATTTGCTCTATGTTACTCTAACCAATGGATACTCTGGGTTACTCGTTGTCTCTTTTAAATTATCTCACTAGGAACGCGCAATTATAATAAAACTCGGGTAACCAGCTGCGTGAGGCTTAGGTAGACAATATTCCGAAGAGGGAAACCATAAAACACGTTCAGATATGAGGATATTCTAGAAATGGGTTGATCTCCGCCATTTCAGAGTATAATAAAATATACATCAGCTATCTCTACTGTGGTAATAAATATTATTTAATAAATTATTTATACAAATACAATTATAAGCAAGAAGAAAGTGAGATAGATAGGTTATTTATTCATCAATTATGTATAAGGAAACTGAAGGAGGAAAGGTGCTTTTATTATTCTTGAGATTTTTAGGAATCAACTCGTAGATGCTATTTAGTTACGTGTATTTAGATTTATTACAAGGAAATGAGTGAATATCTCAATTTAGTAGAACATTCAAAGTAAAAAGTAATGAAGAGTGGAGTAGTACCGAAATAATATTTTGACTCAAGTTTATCTGTGGATGAATTTCATTTTAAATTATATTTAATGTCCATATAAATAAATACTTAAAGTAAGATATATACTGGAAGAGTATTTCAAATGCCAAATGATCTAGATCAAATTATTGTTGTCTTTATATTAGAGATTTCCAATTAGCTTTCGTTAGAATCTCTTAACTTTGCCTCTTCCTATTGCCCTTCTTATAGACTCGTGAGTTAATATTGTTTGATTGAGAAAGTGTAGGTCAACACAAACAGCACACGATGTTGATGCCGCTGTTGATCGAATTGATTTAAGATGTTCTCTGGATTTGATCGAGATAAACTTGAAGTTGAAATGGTATAAATTATTTAATAAATAAACCGTATATGATAATTTTAAGGAAAGAAGTGATTGATTCATGAGACTATCACTCGTAATATATTATATTTATGCTAAATAAATTAACATAAGGAAGGGACTTCTATTACTGAATGGTGAATAAGTAATGGCGAGCTATTCATTTTATTGTGACAGTATTCCGATATTGAGGTATTTATTGAGTATTATGTATGTTATTGGATGTGGATGATTGATCAATAAGCCTTTACCTTTAATATTTAGTCATTATAAAGCAATTGGTTATACGTACTCACCTGCATAATAGGCCAAGGAGTTAAGTATACCTTATTGTACTTATTGAGAATGACTTGATGGGTAGGATATTATTTTTGGCCTGATTAATTTGATAATACTATCATGCTAATTTAGATTAATTTATTTATTTAGGGAAGGGTCCAACAATCTCCAGTTCTTTTTATTGACATTTGAGGGAAATTTTGCAAACTTTGAGGTATTTATACTACAAGTATGTAGTTACTCGAGCATTAGGTTATTAACCAGACCAACCAAAGTAATAATCATACATGATTTTATATTAAAAAATAGAATCTTGAAAAATGGATAGGGTTAATTAATTGATAACCTTCAAATTTCTTCAAGTATAAATAATATATATAAGAAAATGATGCATTATAAGTAATGTATAATAACAGCAGAAAATTATATTACTGGAAGTGATTTTTTAACTAGGGTTTATAAAAACTTTTATTTATAAAAAGTTTATAAAAAGAAATATTATTATGCTCTTAGTAGGTATCATGGTCTCTATTTGGTTTACACTTATATCCGAACTTTAGACAACACTGTGGCACCGCGCAGATAGGTAAAGGCACGTAAGATATATAATATTTGAAGATTATAGTAGTTCCAAGCAAGAAGTCTTTTTAACCTATATTAATGGTAAATGTATTAAAATTATATTATAGAAAATAATCTGGATCACATTTAAAATGTTTTAGGATATTAGTTAAAATATATTATAGCTTAATCAGAAATGAAAAATAGTACTTATATTAAAAAGTACAGTGATAGCAGGAATAACGACAAAACAATACAGATTACTCACATACAAGTTCTTGTTGAATCTCCCACGAATAAAGTCGAAATGTCCTTTTTTTTATTTTCAATAAAACAAAAACAAAAAAATACTTGGACAACTAAGTACAGACTTATACCTATTTTTACTATTATTTACTATTATTTATACATGAAATTATATGATATATTTGTTACTTGTATAATAATTCATTATACTCTAGGCAACACCACCTTCTCAGTAAAGGTCATTATGCATGTACATGTCGAGCAGCACCTTTTTTACACTACCTTTAATTACTTAAAACATATACTATTTATCTTCCTTCACCAAGACTAAATCCTTATATACTCAGACTATCATAATATTACTTTATACTAGAAGTCCAGTGTTCATTACTTTTTATAATTTATTTTATTACATGATATACTGCAATAATAAAAAATATATAATTACACATAAACACAAATACACTGCGAACCACATTCTGAACTTACTCTCAGGCACACGGTCACTAACTAGAGAAACTAAGCGAATCAAAGGATAAACTGTAGAACAAACATGTCCCAAACACAGACGTCTGAATCTCCTCAGCATATAACCTGCAATACAAACATTAATAATATACTATATATTAAGTATATATATAATATAATATATTAATATAATATATATATATATATATATATATATAGTATATAGCTTTTTTATAATAGTAATACGTATATATATAGTATATTATATACATATATATATATATAATAATAATATATATATAGTATATATATAAATATATATTAATATATATATATAATATAACAATATATAAATATAAATATATGTATTATATATAATATTATGAAGTATTTATTTGGCCTGTATTGCCTGCATCTATACTAATGGATGTGTAAGTTACAAATTTATTCCCTCTATGTGGAGGATAGTACGAAGAAGTTGAGGGTATGCCCATCTTTCGCAACCAATAGTATTTATATTATGTACTTCAGTTATTCAGTAATTAGTAGGATCACATATCTATCACAATTGTATATTAGTTGCTGTATGAATGTCCTTATACATCACTCGTGAGGTGAGTGGAATATCTTTTTCAATGATTTGGTTTCATCATGTCGTATTCGTCAAATATAAAACATACGAATGGATCACTTTGGCAAATTTTACTATTTATCTTTACTCTTAAAATTTCTCATAAATCCTTAGTACAATCAATTAAACTTCAATATCTCATATTATACGGAGGCGAACGGGCCCCTCCATAATGTAGCGGGTAGTGAGAAGTGTAGTTCGGAAGCAAGAGGTGCTGAAAATCACAGGTCTGATAGAACAGGCTGCTTCAGGACAATGAACCTCCCTAAAGAGGGGAAAGTAAATGAACTGTCAACGAACTCGATAATATTAATTAAAACATCGTGAGATTTTGCGAAATAAGAGAAAAAGAGAAGCATACACAATTAAACTAAAAAATAAACACACACACACACACATACACACACACATACTAACCTACAGAAAAAATAATACACGTGAAAAAGGAGTAATCTTCCTTATTCACAGTACTAAAAGAGGTACTTGCTGAAAATTAAATATTAGATTGAATCTCATACAAATAATACTAATGCAATTCAAATTAATCAAGCTTGCGCTCCAACTTCAAGTCACACATAAATAGAACTATCTACGGTGGCTCGACGGTAGCACGATTGAGTAGCGACGCATAGGATCAGGGTTCGATCTCTCGTCCGGATCCTAGGTAGCAATTACCTAGAGAAGTTCCCCTCCTTGAATAAGGCAATGCCATTGAGGCGTAAACCTAAAAAAAAAGCATGGGTGACATTAATGAAAAAGGGGAAAAACAAAGATGCAAATGAAAAATAAAAAGATTATTATTGAGTGAATACTTTATCTGTGACAGTGGGCCAGTGCCAGTGCGACAGTTGAGTGCCTAGTGACGCACATTAAAGGGGATAAACCGTTACAAAATGCCTATATCACAAATATGATAAAATATTTATGAAAATTGATATAAAGAAATTGTATTAATTCATAAAAAAATATATAAATAAAAAAATGTAAATTTATAATTGTGACAACTTAAGTTATTGCTAATTGTATCTTGATAATCGCGAATAACTAATTTTAATTTCTAAAGCAAACAGTGGATAACGGTGAGCCTTTAAACAATGGTGCAAAGATTAAAAATTCTCCGCAATCTCGAGCAGATTACACGGCTACCGGGCATCGATACTGCAGATTCTCTCTCATCATCTCTCTCTCTTATTTCTCTTCTCTCTTCTCTCATCTCTCAGTTCTCTCTCTCTCTCTCTTCTCCTTCTAATTCTATAGTATAATTAGTATAATTATTGATGTATATGATAATTAAATATATATATAAATATTAAATATAAATTAATTTTAGAATAGTAAAATAAACTTAATAAAATTAATAATATTAATAATAATATTATAATTTAATATAGCTAATATATATATATATTATTATTTTTTAATTAATATATTAAGGAATATTATATAATATAGTTATTATCATTAAGATAATAGTATAATTAATATAAAAATATTAAGTATTAATATATAATATATATATATAATTAATTAAAAAATACTTAAGATATCATGTATATATATATCAGTTTATTAATATAATATATAATATCATAAATTATGGAAATTAGATATGAATATATTAAAAATTTAATATTTTATAGGACGTAGTTAATGTAGTAATCATTTCTGTATATTTCCAGATTATTATATTATATATTATATATATATGAATTATATATATATATATGATCCTGTTATTCAATTGCGTTTTTCTTTTTGTGTTGAGGAAAACTGCTTTGTCTCGAAACTTCTAAAATCTGTAAATTTAAAATGATTATCAATCAATGAATATTACTATACATATACTATATATCTATATATAAATATTAATAGTAATTATTATAGTATAATATTTGATATATATATATATATATGATATAAATTATATATATAGGGTATATTACATATTATATATATAAATTTGACTATATATATATTAATAATTTATATATTATATAGTATAGAGGGTGTTTACGAAATATGGGGACAAATTTGGAGGATATATTAATCTTTGATACCATACACACGATTTGTGCTTAAATAAAGTTTATTTGTAAAGTTCTTCATTAGTAGGTAAATGTTAGAAAGGTGAAAGGTGTATGATGTGAATAGTGGTGTTTTATGTATCCGTCGATTGTGACGAGTTGGCTACGGAAACTCTGCACCGTAAAGTAGTAACCTATAAACAGGGTATTGTGCTGTCTCTAATATGGACACTGCTATAGTTAGCTTGAAGGAATTACCAACCTTATTATAAGTAGATTGGATGAATATACCAGAATATTTATGATATATTGCGCATACTCGGGAAACGGATGCAAGCAATAACAATAGATAACAAATAATAATGCGATCAGTAAAAAATACTCCTAATTACTATAACATATTAATGCCTCTTATAACAATATTATTTGTAAGCACTAATATAACTATGTAATAGTAAGGAATACGATATAAGAACAAGGAATAATAAATAACAAAGAAGTATAATAATATAATACATTAATAAATATATAAACATAATATAATAATATGGATAATACTAAATAATAATATAAATAATAATTAATATAATAATAAAAAATATTAATATAATAATAAAATATATATATAAATAATAATAAAGAATAATAATAATAATAATAATAATAATAATAATAATAATAATAATAATAATAATAAAATCCATAATAATGAAATAATAGATAAAAATAATAATAATAATAAATAATAATAAAATACATCAAAATAAAATTTGACAGTTAATCAACTATATAAAATTAATAACCTAATAATAATAGATGATAATAAATAATCTAATAATTAATGTAAAATAATATATAATTAATGTATTTTAATTAAAATTTAGATTTATAATACTTGTAAATAAATATCATATAATTAATAAAATAATAAAATAATAATCATAATAATTATAAATAATAAATAAATAATATTCATATATAGTAATAATAAAATGATACTATAGAAGAAGAAAGAAGAAGAAGAAGTAAGAATGAAGAAGAAGAAGAGAAGAAAGAATGAAGAAGAAGAGAACAGAAGTAAACATTTTCTAAATGAATGAAGAAGAAGAAGAGAAGAAAGAAGATAGAATAATAATACATAATAATATAATTAAGTCAATCAATTAATAATAAGTTGATATTAAAATAAAGCAATCGTCAAAATTAATAATAATAAGAATAATAGATTTGCTATTATCATAATTAATTTAATTATTACTTATATTCTAATTAAAATTAAAATCATACTAATTAATAAAATAATAGATAATTAAAATAATATTATATAATCAAGATAATAATAATAACCACATCTACCGAACATAAACACCAATATCTCACCCCATCACTCACATCTTGCCTTCTAACTCATTTACCCTACTAAATGACGGAACTTTATAGTACTTATTTAGGCACAACACTTGTAAATAATGGTCAAAGATAATATCCTCCAAATTTGTCGCCCCTATTTCGTAAACACCTGTAATATATATAATATATATATATATATATATTATATATATATATATATTTATATAAATAATATATATATATATATATATATATAATATATTGAATATATATATATTACTGGCTATCATATATATTATATATATATAATATTAGTTATATATATATATATTTATATTATAATATAATAATAATATAATATATATAATACTAAATATATATATAACTACTATATTATAATATATATATAATACCTATATATGTAGATTTGTACTTAGTATATATATAGAGGATATATACTATAATTGGATTAAATTCATTCACAATTAGGTCCTCAGTTCAAACATACATATTATTAACTTTTTTTTTCATTGATTTGTTAAGAAAACTGTTATTGGATAAATCCAATGAAGTACATTTAAAAAATCTAGGAGCATAGAATAGAACATCTATATAATTGATAGAGCCAGTAAGTTCCAAGTTATATATGTATATATATTAGTATATTCATATATAATAGATATATAATATATATATAGCTATAGTCATAAAGCAGATGGCTAAGTATATTAATCGGGTGTACTACATATAATATATATCATAAGTATTATATTAGTATACGTTATAGTAATAGTATATTAGGTAGTATCATATATAGAGTCGGGCATTGGAACATTACAATGCACGCATTATGGGATAGTTTTCGATCTTATCACAGAGCGCTTGAACTATGGCCTCTAAACTCCCTTAGTATTTCACCCCTGCCCCACCGTCATATCCTTGTCAATAAGAAAGTCCATTTATTTCAGCTCCTTCACCTTTGTAGTATTTACTTCCCTGCCGCCAGAGTCTTCTCGCTTTATGTTTTTTACCTGCCGAACAGTAAAATCTACAGGAATCTATCACTGCGAGCAATTAGTTTTCTCCATTTCTATCAATATATCTGACACACAAGGATACCTGTTTAGTTTGCGAAATATGTTGTCTCATCAATCAAAATTGGAAAAAACTTTGCGAAATCAACCTACTTCACAATTCTATCTTGAATAATCTATCCAATAGAGCACATAAATTCATTTTTCATTAAAATCTTCATTGACATCTTTCCATTTATTGAATGGTTGCCTCACTAGAGATTTGAGAGTCTCATGATTACCCTTGCCTACACACGATCCATTACACAAAGTTCATTGTTCCTCAACCTGAGCAAACCAGGGAACATCCCCTTAGCCAGTAGCAACTGTAATGGAAATTTTAATTTTATCTTTAGGCATATGGGGAAATTAGATCCTTTATCTGGTGGTGTCAAAGGACTAGTTAAAATCTTAAATTTTTCTTCATCTGTTGTATTTGTATCATTTGAAAAGTAATTTCCTAAATCATGATTATTTATACTTGATAAACTAAAGTCCAAATTGTTTATGATATTGACTTCATCACTTTGACTTTGAATTATTTCAGAGGAATTCTCTGTTTTTATATCGTCACCTTTTAGTTCCTTAAATCCGAAATTTAACAAAAAATTGGGACTTTTAATTGCCATTTTAAGAATAATAATAATTGCACAGATAACTTGATACTGTTAAAGAAATATGATATAACTATATATATATATAATATATATATATTATTATATAATAAAATATACTATATTAAATATTATATTAATATTTATATTTATAAATATAGTTATATATATTATATATAAATATATATATATATAGTAATAGTAGAAATATATATATATAATACATATACTTACATTACGTCTTACGTCTTTCCTCAGAGAAGGCCTACGGCTGTCAGCGGAGACAACACGATTCCAAGCAGTCCTTCAAAGTATCCATCCTCCATCCAGCTTGGCGGCATCGCGGGCCAGTCCATGTCTTTCCAATTCTCTCTCCACACAACTTTCCTATCTCCCCTCGGTCTTCCGTGCTTCGTCCTTACTCCCGCACCTCCACCACCACCTAAATACTCGCGACTCGGTTCTTTTCCGGCATCCTACTATATGCCCCCACCACTCAGTCTCGCCGAATCTATCCTGTTCAACACAGGCCCCACACACAAACTCTCTCCCTAACCCATTAGTTTCTCACTCTATCTATCCTCGTCTTCCTACTATCGCCCTCAAACCTCATTCACAGCCGTGTCGATAGTGTTGTCTCGTATTGCTGTGAGTAGTTGTTTCTGCATCACATTAAATTGTATGTAAAAATATGCAATTCAAATATATAGGATAAGTAGGAAAGCTTTATACCCGACTCTTCAATAAAATGGATATAACGCTCTCAATTGTTTTTCCGTACATCCATGCCACCACTTCCCGTACACATCCTCCCTTGCTTGTAAATACGCCAACCAGAGGGAAACAAACTGATCCACATTTCTCAATCTTTCATCATCTAATGAACGATCTCCAACTTTCCCTATCCTCTCTACCACCTCATTACACTGTTTCTGTACATCTCTAAACCAATAATCTTCAAATTTCTGTCAAGAGACTTTCCATAAGGTCTCTCATACTGGCCCCTCTCTCCACTACAACATGCCATAATCATCCGCATATTCACCATTATATCACCATTCCAGATTCGGAATTTCCTCTTTACCTTTCTTGATTAACTTACATCTAAGAAGCTAACAAGAGTAAGGAACAGGAGCCACTACGCTGTCTGACGTTCGTCCCCACCTCAACCATTCTCATTTTTACATCCTGTCTCACTTTACACTCACAACGCTAATACAGCTTTTATTGCCTCCTGCATCTTTCTCCTACAACGGTATCACTTCCCCCAAGCATCCTCCAAAGTCCTGGCTCGGTACCGAGCAAATGCCTTTCTTAAAGTCCAGGAGGCTAATATATCTGTTTTATTAAATTACAACTCTCTCCAACACTATTCTTAAAGCAAAGCAACAGAATCGATAAGTACGTTCTGCCCTATGTACCTCAAATTGTCTCTCCCAACTGTAATCTCTAATCACTGGCTCATTAAATCTTCTTGCTAAAATCCTTTCGTACACTTTCGCTATATGTCCAAAAAAGCTTTTCTTCTATAGTTTTCCACAATCTCCAGTATCACCTTTTCCCTTTTAAATGGGCAAAACAACTATTCTCCCCATTTACCGGGAACTACACCCTCCATCCATTTTATTAAAAAGTTACCACTATTTTCTTCTCAAATTCTTTCGTAAATATATTCCCCAATCTTCTATTGCAATTCCATCTCAACGGCGTCTTTTTCCTTTTTCTTTCTATTTTGTGAACATAAGCTTCCTCATTTTCTCCCATCGTTATCCGGATCCCACACCTGAGCTCTCCCACATATTGCTTCTCTTCCACATTCCTCCTCTCTTCTACATTTAGGAGTTCTCCAAAAATTTCACGTATGGGTATTTTCTTCTCCTGGTTCTAATTACCTTTCTCTTCTTTAACTTGACCTATTACTATGGGTGTGTTGTATTTTTTAATGTTTTGCCAGCTTGAAAAATCATTCTTCTTTCCTCCCTCTGATCCGCTAGGACACATTCTCTGCCAATCCATTATCAGTCCACAAGTCTTTTGCCTAACCTTCACTATTCTCTGCTCGTTATCTTGCTATCGAATATTCAGCTTATTCTCTGTTCTTGTTCTTTCCGTCGCTCATACGCCCTTCTCATTCTTGTTCTTTTCGCTCCACTGCTCTCTTCCACATCTTCATATCCACCACTTATCAAGTGTGTTTCTTTCGTTCCCTCCATACCACTTAACACCGGTTACACGTTATATAGTATATATAACTTATTTTAAATATTATATATATATAGTAATATATATTATATTATAATATATTATTAGTATACTATTATAGGTATTATATATTTTATATATATAAATATATATATATATTTATAATATTAAAGGAGTAGGCTTTAATATATATATAATACTATATTATACAACTCAATATTTATACTGGATATATATTATAATAGTATAAATATAACATATTTGATACTATCATATTCATTATGATGGGGTATGATGATATAAATATATATTAGTATATAGTAAGATTGATATATTATTCATATATAACACATTAAATATTATTTATTATTATATAAGTATTATATATATAAATAAGATATATGTATTCTGATATCTAGATAGCTAATTATGTATATATTAGGAAGTCGGTTATTTGTTTGTATTTTTTCTAGCTAATTTGTTATGGGAAATAACGTTTTATATTATTTGTCGTCAATTCGTTGCATTTAAAAAGTTATAAATATTAAATAAAGGTCACTCCAGAGCGCTATTCTATATTTCTTAATAAAATTTGTCTATGGACTCCTGTTAAGGAACCGACCCAGACGATTGTCATCATAGACCAACTTTTTATATGAAATGTTTTAAAATAAGATATTTAACGTGGATATGAGATTTAAGCGCTGAGTATAACATACGGTTGCGAAAAGCTGAGCCTAGGAAAACAAGTTCCATGAGCTCTCCGAACTCATTCTTGTATAACATTATTGCCCGGATTCTTTTTGTTTAAATTATATTTGTTTTTTTGCCCAAATTCTCTTTTCTTTTTAAATTAAAATATTTCAGTGTATTTGTGGTCTTACATAGGTATTCAATTATTGGCAAATTTTATAATTTTTCACTCACTAGATGCGGTTGTATGGATAACAATGTGCGTGTGAACATCGTCATTTATTACACTGTAAAATATTTTAATGAGGGTATTCTTTTTAATTTACAATAATAAAAATACTTTAAAAAAAAATTCTAAAAAACATCAATCTAATACATATATTAATTTATTATTATTATTATTATATTATTTATATATATTTTATACATTTGTATATATGTAGTGTGCTAAAAAACATATATAGTTTGCATATATACTATATATATATAATAATATATATTAGGTGGGATATACCCTCATTATACACACTACAACACACATTACTTGGACCCTTGTGTTTTTCTCCAAATTACTAATACTTTACTTTACAAATTATATATATAATACTACTACTATCTTATATATTTTAATATATCTATACTATATATTATATATATTTTATATATAGTATTCTTATGTAGTATATACCATAACTATAAGTAGAGTATAATATTATTATAATACTATTATAATTATATAATATAGGGATACTATATATATTATTATTATATTGTCAATAGCTATACGTATATAATTTATATGCTGAGTGGCCCTATGTATATAGTAATAATTATATATAATATTAGCTATCTAATATTGAATCTCAATTGTGCTTAATATATATCTATTATAATAATATATATTAGTTATATTTATCCTATCTTATTTTTATTATTATACCACTATATAATTTTTGATGTTATAGTTACTATATTATATTATTATATTTATAGTTGTATTCTTAATTATATTATATTATATATATTATATATATATATATACTAATTAATATATGATATATATATATATATTAATATATATTTTAATATCTTTATATTATATATCATATAATATACTAAAATATCATATATATATATATTATTAAATATTATTTATTAATATAATCATATATATATAAATACTAAACTATCAAGTATGTATACTGATGTACAATTACATACATACACACAAACTATATTATTATATATTCTATAGTATATTGATATTATTATATCTTTTAATTATCTATATATATATCATTACATTTTAAATATTATATTATTTCATTATCTATATATTTATTCAATATATTATAGTATATGTATATATATAATATTTATTTATAATATTATATATATTCTAAATATAATATAATATCTATATTATATTATATTCTTATACATTATATATCAATTTATATATATCCTATATATTATATATAATATATATATATAATAGATTACTATATATTATATTATATATTATATTAATATCTATCATATATATATATATCATATATGTTTATTATCTATTAAATATATATATATTCTGTTTCATTAAATAGGTATTCTTAAGATCTAGCATTACCCATCATCTTTTATACTTTATTTACTATTTTATATATATTTATATTATTCTATTATATTAGTATATATATTTATACTATTATACACATTATTGTATATAATTCACATAAATAAATATATTTTTTTATATATTTATATATATATATAAATATATATATATGATAATTATATATATATTATTATTATTATATTATATTAATATAAATATACTATATACATAAAACTAGGTTATCTCTTACTATGTTGATGTATTCATACGTCTAAAATTAAAAGTTATGTAAATTAATACCACTTTTATGCCATGACCTACGTAATAAAAAAAAACTCAATAGTCGTTATAATAGTAAGTTTTAATTTTGCTACAGTTTGCTGCCCCGCGGAATTGTTTTCAATGGATATATACTATTTATAGAATATTTATAGAGATAATTAATTATATTATTTCTTAATTATTTAGTCTAGTAATATATATATATATCCTTATAATATTAAACCTTAATTATATAATATATATTTATAATATATTATATCTCTATACTAATATACGTATATATGATATATATATTATTTCCTTATAATATATATTACATATTATATTATAGTATATATATATATGTATTTAATATATCTCTATATCTTATTATAGTAATATATACTCTTACATATTTTTATCTATATATATAGTATATAACATATATATTGATATATATAACAATAATGGTAATATATCAACAAAGGGGTATGAGAGTATATATGGATTTATTCGATATATATATAATATAATATATATATATATCTTTTATTTTTATGTATAATAATAACCATACACAAATCTAAACATTTTATTATCTTACTACTAGTTTCAGGTGAACACACATCGACCATTATAACTTTAAGATATAATGAACAATAAGACAACAATTTTAAATAAATAATTACTTAGAGAATAAAATTTACATTAAATTTATATAGAATTAACAAAAATGGAATATAAATTAGTATTGCAATATATAGTAAAAATAAAAACTACTTCAGTAGCTCCTTTAATACTGAATAAAGTTTTCACACCATTATTTATAATGAAAATATGGTAAATATTAATTTTCTTTCTATTTTTATTTATTTTATATTTAACTCTATGTACTTATTATTTAGTAGAATATTTTAAAATTTTGTTATATTGTCATTATATATATCATATGTCTTGTAAAAAGAAGAGAAGGAGAAATAAAAGAAACAAAAAAAAATAAAAATATGAGGTGATTCTACCTGAACTATCGTAAGATGTTTACACGGTAGCTGTGTGCTGGAGTAATTTGAGCATCTGCGCAAATTTTCGCCTTCAATAATTAGATCGTTTCTGTTCTCTATTCTTGTTTTTGTCAATAAAATAATATTTATATATTCATATATTATAAACTAATACAATAAATTATATAGATAATTTTTTACCGGGCTATACGGGTTAGATATATATATATATAGGACGGTTATAATACTGATATATATCGAGGTATCAGGAGAACCGGTCCTGTATATAATCTTTAAGATATTATTATATATAGGATATTTTATCATGTGTATTTACTTGTACACCTACTTCTTTGAGTGCTGTTTTTATACGTTGATATGCTTTCCCTCAGTTTAATATATATATTATATATATAGTAACTATCTTTTAGGTACTATAGTATAGACATACATAACGATTCTGTATATATTATATTTGAGGTCTTATTTTACTATACTACTGATGGTAGTATTTAGTATATATCTCAATACTATACTATAATTAACATTATTATAAATATAAAATATAAATCTGTATTATTTATATATTTCACTCCTATTATGTTTTTACTATTAAATAAATGCTATCATATTACCACCATATTATATAGCTCTACCCGCGAATTCGACTATTAATATATATCTATACAATATCTTTTCCACAATATATTATATTACCCTCTATATATAATATCTTACACGTTTTATATCTCTTAATATATATATTTTATGCAATATTATATTAATAAATTTACTTTATATATTTATATTATATACCTAGTACGATTAGTATAGCCTATCCGGTAGTATACTTACTAACTATACTAGCTTAATTAAATACTATACCTATATATATATAGCATACAATAGTCTATTTATTTTATTATATTTATTGGTTACTAATTATATTTATATATATAAGGCTACTGGCTGTTTATATATTATTTACCACGCAGAGATGAGAAGGAGAAAGAGAAGAGTAGAGAGAGAGAGAGTGCTCGAACATTAATTTGAAATTTGAATTTTATTTATATTTTCGGTACAGAATAGGTAAACTAAAAACCTTTTGATGACCGATAATGCAATCTTGACAGCTGAGTTTATCTATTGTAACAACAAATGGATTCAAAACTCAGTAATTGATCTCATCATCTCCCATTCAGTGACCTCCCTAGGTGGCTGTGACTCTTCACAAAAACACAAAAAAGAAAAAAACACCACAACATTTGGGAAGGAGTTGGCACCAAGCTTCTTCATTTAAGTGCGGTTGGTTCAGGGCTTCTCCAGATTTCAACATACTTTTCTTCAGTTTTATCATTTTTCACCGGACCTGCACGTAGAGAGGATTGTGTTATTCTTTGGGTGCGATGGACAAACGCGTCTACTTGTGAATTTTGCGATAAATTTTCTGTATATTCCACATTAAGGTTTAGAATATGATTGTATACTTTATTATTGTTCCAAACAACATCATTTTTGTTGAGTGAAGATTTTATATATTTTTTTTATCTGTTTAGAACAAATTTATTTATTTGTCGTTTTTTTTTATTTTCTGTGTCCAGACCTTTCCATCGTATACCCCCATTCCCTTATTCCATAAGCAAACAAGAAAAGAAACAAAAAAAAGTATTTGTTTTGATTTTCTTTTTATTGAAACGTTCGAAATTCTACTTTCCATTTCATCTTGTAATCTTGCCATATTTATTATTATTATTATTATTATTATTATTATTAATAACTAAAATCAATTCGTAAAATTTGACATTAGAATAGGATTAAGATTATATTATATACATTATATTTTAAGTATATCATATAATATATATATGTTAATTATTCATTTCTTATTCAATATAACTGATATACAACTAGGAATGTAATAATATCTTATATCTAATTTATTGTTTACATATACATTTTGTCACAAATAATATGCCATTTATATAATTATATATTAGTGATGACTATATAATTGTATATATATTTTTATACCTCATATGAATATTACTATACCACATATACTTAATAATACCTGAGGATATAGTGACGAGGGAAAAAATTGATAACGCCATAGGGAAAAACATAAAAGAAAATAAACAGTCAGGCTGACTAACTTGATTATCTTTACATGTTATTCAAGTCATCTATATGTGTCTTATATTTTAATTTAGACACTTTTTTTGTGAGTTTTTTGGCAACATGTGATCTCTGGCACTATGCTCGCAATCTCTCTTATCCCGGATACTGTCTCATACAATTCCGCCAGTGTAAATGTTTCTTATGTAAACCCATTTAAATGTATTCTATGCGCGGTATCAGAATCTAGTAAATAATAATTAGAGTTAATTAATCATAAAATATAATAATAATAATAATAATCGATATTAAAATAATAATAATAATAATAGTTTCTCTTAGTAAACATGGGCAAAGAATACCTAAGCGCTTCGAAAATTTTTATTTAATTAAATACTAATATGATATAATCAAATTAAAATAATTATCCCGTATAGTTTTAAGTAGGACGCAATAACAATTTCGTTCCTCAATTTAATAATAATAATAGCAAATAATAATATAATTAATAATAATAATAGGATAATATATAATATATATTAATAATACTAATATAATAGGATAATCAATAATAATAATGATAATATATAAAATATATATTCTTTTATAAATTATTAAATACTAATAATATATTTATATTTTAAATATTGGTATTTAGTCATATCATATAACGAAACCAATATCTATAATCTGAGAGACTAATAATTCCGCACATTTTCCAGCTTGATTAGATGAATGGACATTTAATTGCTACCCCCCACCCCCCCTCATACTAATCCCTCCCCCTTTGAAAGGGGATAAAGAACCAACAGACAAAATTTGTATTAATTGTGCGTCTATGCTCGACTCGCATCAATGAAAAAAAGGTTATGAAGCTTACTATAGATTCGGCGTAGAAAATAATAGTCAATAAGTGCTACTATATTTGAGGAGTGATATAATATATATATATATATAGTAATATATATATATATATGATTATTTATAATATATAATATAATAATTATATAGTATATATATAATAGTGATCATTGTGTGTGTGTGTGTGTTGTATGTGCGTGTGAATTGTGTGGGTTATTATTAATTACTTATATGAGATGTGTGATGTACATAGCTGGCGCATAATAATGATTAAATATAAGATGTAAGACATTGAAAATATAACGTAAATTAAGCTATATATATCTATATATAATATATAATACGTATAATTATATAGTAATTATATATTTATAATATATTATATTATATCTTATAGTTATAATTTCCAATATTTAAAACACAGATTATATAAATATTATCGTAATATACTGTAGTGCGGAATAAAAGGACGATGAATCCTTCATTGGTAAGCCAAAACAAAATTTGAGTAGATTTTTTAATCATTACTGCAGCCTGCCGTGTAAAGGAGTTATTTACAGAAAAGAAGAGAAAAAGAAAAAAGCAAAAAAATGTCACGGTGACAATCAGAAAAAAAAAATACGCTGCAACAAGTAATAAGGAAGCGAAAGTTTGATCTTATTCAAAGAAGAATCTGAAGGCAAATACAAGCTATTGCAGAAACTCAAGATAGGAATAAAAAACGAAAGATGTTTTATTCATAAAACAAAATATCAAGTAAATAATACTGCGTTCTATTGGGTATTGCAATATTTCTGTACTAAGAATTTATGCCCCTGCCATCTCCCACCCTCCATTCTTCTCTCAAATAGCGAACCAGTAAAAGATTTTAGTCATGGGGAATTGGTCGATTGTAATTACAATTTAGACCCCAGAGTGCGACAGTGTTAAGAAAGCAAGGGTTTTTTTCTTCAAAAATATATGAGGTGCGCTCAACAGAAGATGAATAAAGGAAACAGATAAAATGTGAAGGAAAATTGGAACACGAAAGAAAACATAAAGGGGTAAGATTTAATACAAGACCCGGCACCCATAACTGGACACAACATCCTCTTTTACATCAGTGGAGTACTAAAAGCTTCTTATCATACATATCAGTAAAATGTGAGATATTTCTTCGCACATGTGAGTGTAATAAAACGTGTTATGTAAGCAAAACACGCGGAAGAGTGAAAGAAACTCTTCATAAATATTATATTATCATTGGAAGGAAAAACAGAACTCATAAATAAGAAAAAAAAAGAAGAAGAAAAAAAATAATGGAGTTGTTGGACGAAGAAGTTTGAGTGAACGTTTCTTCTAAATAAGATCTGAAATTGTTGGTACGGAAGTTTAATTTCCAGAAATATATTGCTTTTTCTTCTATTTGTATTTTTGTTTTTTCTGTTGCTACATTTTTTGATTTTTTGTTTGTTTTTTTTTCTCCTATTGTTATCATAGTTATACTTTAGTGGTGTTTTTTTGTTTTTGTTGTTTTTTTTCTGTTACTTATTATATATATTTTTATTTCGTTTGCAATGCTTTTATCAGGTTTTCTGATGAAGTAATTTGCCGAATTTCTTTGCTACTATAGTGTTTTTTTTACAATTATTGTTGTTTCAAGGTTG
>JABUQX010133885.1:0-2500 GCA_015478945.1 Trachelipus rathkii
ATCGCGTACTTCGTTCAGTTTATCAGTTGAATTCGGACAACCGTTTTTTCGCATTTATCGTGAAACGCTTCGCGTTTTCGTGCGCCACTTCACTATTTCATTCGTTCTCTTCCTATTCACTCAAAATTTCAACCGCCTAAGTCCATTTCAGGTTTGGGGATCAGCACCCCCTAAAGGAAACACTATATAATTTAAAATGAGTACTCTATTTCATTCGTTCTCTTGTATCCACTCACCAAATATCACCCTTCGTCCCTTTACAGGATTTTGAATAATACTCCCCTAAACAGGTTCTCTTTTCTCTCTCCTATATATATATATATATATATATATATATATATATATATATATATATATATATATATATATATATATATATATATATATATATATATATATATATATATATATATATATATATATATATATATATATATATATATATAGGACTATTAATAGAAGCTCAAATCAGTGCAGGATTTTGTTTTTTTTTCATGTATTTCTAGTATATGATCCTAACAGTCCATTTAAGGGGTGACAGACATGATTCAAAATATATAGGACCAGTTTGGTTTTACGACTCCGTCCAGTTACTGAATTTTTTTTAACTAAAAAAGGTACTGCCAAGGGTAAACCGCAAAGATGGCAGGAGTCAATCTCGGCCTTCGGGGAACGACAGGGTGGGATATTTCCCCCCCCCTCCGGGAGGTCTCCGGAACCCCGCTCTTTGGTATTTGGGTGTCATGGGGTTCCTCCGCCCACTCCCCTACGGGGTATGGAAAACGTCCCCCCCTCTGTCCCCGTCGGCTCAAGGCCCCCTAATTTTTTTTTAAATTTTTTTTTAATATTATTTTTTTTTTTACATTTTGTAATAAGCTTTACACACTGATTCCAATATGTAAGTGGTTTTCTGTAAGTGTTGTACTTTTCGAGATATTTCATTTATGAAAGATATTTTTTTTTTTTGTAATAGGCTTTATACGCTGATTTCAAATATGTAATTAGTTTTATTGTAAGTGTCTTACTTTTTGAGATATTCCATTTTTTAAAATTTTATTGATATAAAATGTGATTTTTAAATAATTATTTAAAAATATTTCGAACTTTTGAATCATGTCCATCACCCTTGAAATTCATTATTGTTAGTATCATACTAGCAATATGTTAAAACAAAAAAAAATCAAAACTGACAGGAGTAAATACATAAGAGCCTATATATATATATATATATATATATATATATATATATATATATATATATATATATATATATATATATATATATATATATATATAATATATATATATATATATATATAGTAATAGTCCGTTTGAGGTAATGTATCAAAATCGATATTATTTTAGAAAAGATAATCGATTCTATAACATTGCCTTCTAGGAGGATTGGCATTTCGTTTGAATTACAGAATGTGTTTTGAATGCATGCAATCTGAAATTAAAAATCTAGAAGAGAACAAATTTCAAAATTTCATGAAACATGTGAGAATAATAAAAGTTATGATGTGGGAAATTTTAAAATTCTTATCAGTAGAGAGAGAAGTTCTTGGTATGTTGAGGCTCAAGCCGCGTTCGTCATTCCTTTGAATTAGATATTGCTTGATTGAGTTATTCTCTCTCTCTCTCTCTCTCTCTATATATATATATATATATATATATATATATATAATAACTATATATATATATATATATATATATATATATATATATATATATATATATATATATATATTATGAAGAGGTTTTTTTTTTTTTTTTTTTTTTTTTATTTTACTTCGTCGAAAATATTTTTTTTTTAAATTTCCCCATTTAGGGGCTCGAGTCGACGGGGGGGACAGAGGGGAAGAAGTCCCCCGTCGTCCACCGAGAGCCGAAAGACCCGACTCCTGCCATCTTGCGGTTTACCTATGGTATTCCTTTTTTAAAAAAGAATGAATTTTACTTTCCTTTACACTTTATTACTTTAACTAAATTAATAGCCTTAGGGTAAAACGTAAAGATGGGAAAATCGGGATCTCTCTCCCAGTGGACGACAGGGGGGACTTCGTCCCCCCCTCTGTCCCCATCAGCTCGAATACTTAAATGCGGGGAAATTTTTTTTTTAATATTTCCGAAGAATAAATGAAAAAAAAAAAATTAAAAACCCCACCTTTGAATTTTCCGCGTTGATTCCAAATATATAATTTGTTTTGTGTAGGTGCTGCCGTTCTCCGAGTTACATGATGTCCCAAAGTAACCTCTGACCATATATATATATATATATATATATATATATATATATATATATATATATATATATATATATATATATATATATATATATATATATATATATATATATATATATTTATTCAAATGTGTGTATTTTATTTAATTTTTCCTTTATTTTAAATAACACATTTAAGTTAATATATACGTAACTATAAACAAATATTTCATATTTGAAAAATTATTTTATGTAAATTTAGCTGAAGCCAATGTC
>JABUQX010133885.1:7500-10000 GCA_015478945.1 Trachelipus rathkii
TTTTAATCATGGCTAACATTTTAACCTTATGTTAGATTATGCTATTTTTTAATAAAACTAAGAGAGATAATAATCTCAATAATCTCATATAAGAATTTCATTATCTAATAGCCTAACTCTCTAACAAAATGTTATATTATAATAGTACTAAGAGAAAACTATAGTAAGCACTAAGAAATCTCCAATAAGAATATCATTATTTAGTTATGACCTAAACTCTTTGTTTTATGTTATTTTAAAATGATACTAAGAGAGAATTAAGGTAACCACCTCATTGGCATTGCCCTATTCTAGGAGGGAACTGCTCTAGGTAATGCTACCTAGGATCCAGACGATTGATCGAACCATAGTTCTTTGCCTTGAGACTCTTTCCCTTTACCGATTACGCTACTATATCGGCATATTGTCTAACTCTTTAATCTTTAATATAATATTTAATATAATTAATATTATCTTTAAAACCCGATATATTTGAAAATCTTTTCTCATCCCTTTCAGGTTTGTGGTTGTGTGCCTTGCTCCAAAGAAACTAGAGACACTCTCAGTAGTTTAATGGATTGGACCTTATTACTGGATCCTGTGTTTCTTCTCTTTATTCTTTCAAATTTTTGTACGTCAATAGGATTCAATGCTCCATATATATTTACTGTAGTAAGTTTAAGGTTACCATTCGTAATAATAATAATAATAATAATAATAATAATAATAATAATAATAATAATAATAATAATAATAATAATAATAATAATAATAATAATAATAATGAGGTACATTAATAAGTTTAAAATTGATCCTAATTTTTGAACATCGTCGCCAGTTATAGTTCCTTCATTTTTCATTCTTGCTGCTAGAAGAAATTATACATCCTGTAATTTGGCATATACCAAAATGAGATGCACAACCACAGGCTCACATACACATACCATTACCAAAATTAACAATATATTTTGCAACAATAGAAAGCTATCAGCTTACGCTGATTTCACTTACAGCGATTTACAATAACGGAAGTTGTAATATATGCCCAAATAATGGACAAAATATTAAAAATATCAAAATAAAGTTAAAAAATATTTTTTTTTAGCAAAATATATATATATATATATATATATATATATATATATATATATATATATATATATATATATATATATATATATATATATATATATATATATATATATATATATATATATATATATATATATATATATTTTTTTATATATATATATATAAATAATAATAATAATAATAATATTAAATATTAAAATAATATTAATATTAAAACAAAACATGCTACTTACTACTGTAGTACAGTTCGCTTCAAAATACTATCCCTTTCCGATTGTTTTCACCCAGTTCATTGTAAAAAATTTTAACATATTTAAGGCGTTTTCATTTTTGTCATTTGTGCTTACAAACGGTAAGAAATGCTTTAGTTTGCATTCGTTTTGTCAAATTTAGCACAAAATGGTAAGAAATGCTTACCAAAAGTAAGCAATTTCCTAAATTCTGTAAGGTTGCTACTTCCCCGTGCTTACTGAATTTTGGACGTGCTCACGCAAAAATGTAAAAGAAACAAATGGCGGAAGGAAATAATTATTAATTTTTTTTCTTTTTTTACAATGGAAAGGAAGATTTGTGAGTAATGCCCTTAAAAATAATAAGATTGTGCCAAATATTTGTGTGGTATTCATATTTTTATTCTTGAAGAAATCAAATTTCACTATGTGGTAGGCCCATTTGAATTGACGAATGTTTCATTCAATAAAATTGGCTTTAAATCTAATTTTTTACAAAACGATGAATTCTATCACAATAGTTGATCAATTATTTGTAATATATACCATTTGTTTTTTTATTTATGTTTAATCCATTTTCGCCGGGCTCCATCACAACAGCTGATTCCAATTATTTGTAAACAAAAGTAAACCTCGTAAACAGTCGTGGTCGATTTTGCACGAAATTAGTGCTAAAGCTGTGTAAGCATTTCTTCCCGGGCGTAAGCACAAATGACAAAAACGAAAATAGTCTTAATTGATGTGTGTTAAATTATTTATAAAAAAAAAATTTGCCACACAACCTAGTAAGTTGTGTATTCACATTCGTTTTCCTGCCATGGATACGAAGATACTTCTCCCTATTAAGATAAGTAGATGGCTTTCAAAAGAGTAAGAAAGATAAAAATAAAATGCTTTTGCAATGCCTGATATGAGTTTTGTCATTACTCTAAGAAATTGCTCAGGACTATAACATTTATCTGTAAATTCATTGTCACAGAAACAATTTTTTAGTTGATAAGGTTGCAAAGTCAATAAATTAAATGTTAGCATATAATAATAAAATCTTATTTTAATATTTTAAATATGGTTTATGTAGGAATTTTGAGTCCTTGGGACTTGTCCCTATTCACTCTATTCAGTAATGAGTTTCATTTACGCCAATTTCGTTTGCTGTCAGCACCTCAGAGAACGTACTACAAGTTTAAAACGTGAACTGA
>JABUQX010133885.1:15000-22113 GCA_015478945.1 Trachelipus rathkii
GAGATGTGGGTAATAAGGGAAGGAAATAGGCTCCTTTAAACCCCGTTAGTAGATTTCGCCTCTTTGCTAGAGGTCTTAATAAAGGGGTGACATGACTATGAAATTGCTTTATGAGTGGTTTAAAATGTCTACCTTGCCTTAGACTTCAAATGATTTTAAAGCCTTTGTAGTGTTAATAATTATATATATATATATATATATATATATATAATATATATATATATATATATATAATATATATATAATATATATATATATTATATTAATATATATATATATATATATATTTATAACCTAATCATGATATTTCATAGTCTTATAACCTTTAAGGCTATGAATATCATGAATATATATAATATATATATATATACTATATATATATATATTTTAATATATATAATATAATATATATATTTATATTATATGTCTAACAAATATATATATATATATATATATATAACGTATTATTTACTTGTAAGGAAATAATTATCCTTTTTTTTATCGAATTTTTCTAGAAAGTAAAAAAATTGAATTATTTAATTTTTCTTATTTTCAAAACGAGAGGAAATTTCTTTATATTAAATTTCGAACTCAAAGATTTTTAAACCTCTCTTTTTACCTCGCTATTTCAATCATGATGGATTATATATATATATATATATATATAGTATATATATATATATATTTATATATATATAGAAAAGAAGAAAAAATCAACATAAAATTTATAATAGTAATATTTTTTATATAATAAATATATGTCTATGTAATAAGTATATATATTTACTATAAATATATATATATATATATATATTATATGGATATATATATATATATATATATATATTATAATATATTATATATTATATATATATATATAATTATAATATATATATTTTATATATCTCGTCACTGCACAAGAAGACTAAAACAACTTAAAATTTATCATTTAGTTTTATTTGCTAATAAACTGTATGGAAATTAAAGCATTTTTGTAGATGGTTTTAAGTTGCAGCTCATGATGAATTTTATATAACCGTCATTCCTAGAATTGGAATAGCATACATTTCAATGGGCCTCTCCCCAAAATTCACATTTTCTGAGTCTTGTCACTTTTCTTGTGAACTGACATTATGTGAAAATCAGAACACCGACAAATTTATCGTATTATCAATAACAGTTTATATAATAACTATCCCGGATGAGGCTATTTTATATCGTCCCTGGAGAGGTAGCTCTTTAAATGATAAAGCTACATTAAAATTGGGAGTTTTGTAAGTATTTCTTTCATATTATATATGAAGGAAAACTTTAGCTGTATAGGTGTAGTATAAAGGAATATCATATATATAATATATATATATATATAAGTTTATATATATAGTTGTCTTTTTTAACTACATATTATATATATATATATATATATATATATATATATAAATATAATATATATATATATTATTTTATATATATATATATATATATATATATATATATATATTATATATAAGTATATATATAGTATATATATATATATAATATATGATATATATGATATATATATATATATATTAATAATATATATATTATATACTAATATAGTATATATAGTATATATATAATATTATATATGATATAGATTATAGTAATATAATATTATAATATAGTATCTATATATATAATATATATGATATATATATATGTATATACTTATATATATATATGATATAGTATATATATATATATATATATCATATATATAATATATATATATATATATATATATATATTATATAGTTAGTATATATATATATATATATAAGTTTAGATTTAAGTTGTCTTTTTTAACTACCATTTAAGAAAGTATATTAAATTTATACATTAAACGCCTTCTTATCTTAAACTGTGTTTTTTACTTTCCTCAAGTTTATATTTTTCTTTTCGGACACTTTAATTTACATTGTTACTTGTCGTGGCTAAGAAATGTATCAAAAGTGTTTAACATAAAATGTAACAAAAATTACTCTGAACCCGATTTTGATTTTTATATAGTTCAACAAATTTTGAGAATTTGAAATGTTACTGTGAGAAGAATATGATTTACATATGTTTTTTTTTTGGTTGTCGAATACAAAAATAATGTTTAAATTGTTCGATTAACTCTTGATTTACAAGATATTGCGCTCCAACTATAATATTCTGTTACAAAAAGAAATATTAAAGATTTGAACATAACTTAATGGCGTCTCCTTTTTGCCTGTCAATGGTATTGTGTTTCGGGAGCAATCCTTTTTCAGCATCCAGCATAGCAGCGTTTCTTTGTACCTTTGTTTCATTCACGAAAACGTCTTGGTGGAAATAACTCACCATGTTCATTGCTCACGTCACCACAATTTGGTGGAAAGAAATCCAGGTGTGATTTCAAAAAATGCATTTTAAGTGACATATTACAACCTAGCTGTTCATACGAGTCCATCAGTTCATTAACTAGTTCTTTAAAATTTTCAGCTTTGAAATTTCCCAGAAACCATGCGCAACATTCTTAAGGGATTTTCATGCGTCATGTTATCCCGTTATGTCCAAAACCTGTTCGATCTTAAATAGATCTTTGATCTGTGGACTGATAAACACAACCTGCTTTCACTTTTTTGAAACTCAGCCTGTGGAACTTTCCACGTAAGTAAGTGAATGATGGGCCATGTATATCATTTAGGCTCTAAGAAATTCTGACCTAATTTTATAGTTGTGAAGAGCCTACTTTATTCGGCTCTATGCAGTGGTTGATATACAACATTTTAATCCCAGAATTAATGACTGTCTTAAGGGCCAACTCTCTGTATCATAATGGGTGTCTCGGGCGCGGCTATCCCACTCGCACAGGAAACAACAGTACTTGGTGTAGCCTGTTTGAAGTCCTAATAAAATAGCAATTACTTTAAAGTCAGCACACACTTCCCACTGGTACCTCACATAGTCTACTGCAATCAGGATGGTTTTCATATTTGTATATGTTTCTTTTGTATTGGTCGCATACGCAACCGGAATGGAAGGGAACTCATTACCATTATGTAAAAGTACTGCCTTAAGACTTGTACTCGAAGCATCAATGAATAGCCGCACTGTTCACATGTTCAGTGCATCCATCAGGCCCTCAATATCGTTGACATAGGTTGAAATCAGTCTCGATTTTAAAGAATTCTCGAGATAATTTTATTTTTTCACTTGCGCAAAGTTGTATTTTCAAGGAATAGGTGTAGGCAATTCCACTGTTGTAACCGTCGATGCCAAAAGCTCTGTCCTTATTTTGTAGGAAAGATCTAGATCCCTGATGAGGACATGAGCTCCTCTTGTGTCACCTTATGAATCAAGAAGTCTGAGCTTGCCAAAGAAGTTTGAATCCTTGAAGTTGATAGCTGCCTTGTTTGGAGGGAAAACCCTGTTTCGTCAAAGTCCTGAAGAAACATCTGCTTTGGAGGTTCAGGAACTGGAAGGTTCTTTGTTATGAAATGTTTAGGTCGAATTACAGAAACGTATGTGTAGGATACACAGGTATACGGTTTCTTTTCATGGATATTTCTTTCTTTAACGGGCGAACCATACAGAAATAAAACAATCAATTGTGTGATTGAAGGCTCCCTCCAAACGTTTTCATCTGGTACTACAAATTGCTTCGACTATTTTTTTCCAATTTATCCGCTCATTTGAGTTTGGTGAATACGTTATGCAACAATGTGAGGTCATCTACCTTGTACAACCAAAATACAATAACCTTTTAAACAGTGGCGTAACTTGGCATCCTCTTTTACGAAGCAATGTAACTTCTTCACAAATGTATATTATAAGTCATCCCGATTAATTTACACCACTGTTAAGATATTCCAATATTTGTCGTCGTATCAGGAGACAACCAAACCAACATGAACAAGAATACAATTGTCATGAAGCACTTATGAAGATAACTTCCTGATAACAAGATTTAACAACTGAAACCTTTTATCCCAGTGTAGATGGCCAAGGTTTTACCAAGCCTCAACGCCACTGATAACGTGGCAAGCAAGTGCGGCAGGAATGGTCAATCAAAAAATGTCACTACTTCGCAGTGTTGACAAGTGTTTAAATGATTGGACCTTGTATTTTCTGCAAAACCTTGAATTTCAGACCATGACCGTAACGCAAAAACAAAGAGCTAATCTTTAGATTTCAATATTATATTCAAATTCAGCGGCCCCGAAATAGCAAAGTTTTGTAAGATTTATTTACGTAACATTTTGAGTGTTGAACAGTGAATTAATTAATTGTTATTTATAGCTGTCTTAGAAACATACCAAAATTTTACCATAAAAGTAAAAATTACACTATTCTTTGCCTAATTTTGATTGTTATTTATAACTTTCAAAGAAGCGAACCAAAAATTTACGATAAAATGTAGCAAAAATTACACGATTCTTTTGAATGTTAGTTACAGTTGTTTAAGGAACATACCAAAATTTCAATATTAAATCGTGGTAAATTTTTATATTTACCTCGTGAAAGAATATTTATTGTTTAAGAAGTATTTTTAATGTAAGTTACTTAAAGACAATGGCACAGATGATTTTTGTATAGCTTATACGGTAATGTCTTTGTTTATGTGCTATTTTGTATAGCTTATAAGGTAATGTCTCTGTCTCATGTGCCATTTTGTATAGCTTATACAGGTAATTCTCTTTCTCATGTGCCATTTTGTATAGCTTATACGGTAATTCTCTTTCTCATGTGCCATTTTGTATAGCTTATACGGTAATGTCTTTGTCTCATATATAATTAAAAACTGGTCATCTTCCAACTGGAGTAACGGCAAAAAATATTAAAAAACTTAGCATTTAATTTATTATTTGTAGGCATGGTTGCTATGCCGGAACTTGAGCAGGAGCCAAAATGTTTTTTTTTTCTTTTTTGAACTGGAGTTGAAGCCGGAACGAAAAAAAAAATTCAGTGAAACCGGACTCAGAGCTGGAACAAAAATAAACTTGATAAAATAAATGGGCCTGGTACCGGAGTCGGAGCCAGAGATCAAGTCCGAGCCAGAGATATCAAAAACGTTTAACAGCTCCACAACCCTGTTTGTATGTATCATATTAAAATACACGGCTCTAGCTCCTGTTCCGGCTCCGGCCCAGTCGCCTTTATTTTATTTATTTTTTTTATTCCAACTCCGAGTTCGGCTTCACTCCAAATAAAAATGGCCCTACCCCGACTCCGGCTCTACTCCCGCGAAAAAACATTTTGACCGGCTCTATGTTCCGGCATGGCAACACTTCCTACAAAGAATAAATTAAGTGTTAAGTTTTGTACTATTTTTATAGTGTTATTCCAGTTGGAAGTAGAACAGTTATTAATTATAAACGATTTAAATATGTTAGATTTTCTTGGGACATTGATTTATCCCATATAACAATGATAAAGTATCCCAATATTAAAGAAAAAAGGGAGCTGGACAATTTTATGAGGAATTTTCTGTAGGAAAAATAAAATAAAATGTATATATATATATATATATATATATATATATAATATATATATATATATATATATTATATATTATAATATATATATATATAGTATATATATAGATAATATATCTATATATATATATATATATATATATTTATATATATATATATCCATACATATATATATATTTATTATATAATATATCTATATTATTATATAGTATAATATATATATATATATATAATAATATATATCTAGTTATATATTATATATTATATTTATATATTATAGTATATATATATACATATATATATATAGTATATGATATAATAAAAAGTTATAAAATAATATTGCTATCGATTACATCCACAATTACATCGCGAAGAATTTGCTGGAATGTTGACGTAGACGGATTCGGATGAAGATAGATTATTATTGTTACTTGGATTGCTAATTCCTTCCACTTTCTGAATGCATTTGCACGTTGGTTGAAAGTTTAACAAATAGGTTTTAGGACTAACTAAAACAGATGAATGATCTGATGTGGAAGGTATCCAGGAAATTACTTGGCTATTACCACCATGGAATATAGCATTTTGACCACCATTGTAGCAAATATGATTGCTGTTCATTGGTTTAATTACTGGAGGAGCCTGCGTTTTATGTAGATTATCTACTATCCTTGAGCAATTCGAAATTAAAGAGAAATTGACTGATTCTTGAGACAAAGTTTGTTGAGACTCTATCAGTGGTACTGCACACCGGTGTCCCCTAAAATTTTCATCAGGTTTTGCGCAAATAAACCTGAAAAATACATATAAATTACTAATAAAGAATTAGTATTACTAATAGTTACTAATTAAATAATACATAACTGGAAAAAAAAATTTCCATAAATCAAATATCCATGTTCCCATACTTTAAAAAATGGCAACATGGATATTTGATTTATGCAAATTTTTCTTTCCAGTTTCCAGAACCTTCTTATATACCTAAAGATAAAGTTTTGCTTTCCGGGGCGTTTGATTCATTCATTTCTCCTGATCTTAATATCAACGACAATTCAGGTTTCCTAAGTGTTGGAGAACTGTACTGAGAAAATATGCTCTTGTTTGCAAAATTTGAGTCATTACACCTGTCTAAAGTCCTTTTAACGGTACATCCACAAGTTGCACCGTTATTTCTATCGGGTAGGTTTATAAATTGACCCACTTCTCTTGAACAGCACTGAGAATTTAACGGATTCTGATGTGTAACAGTAATTGGAGTGTAATTATCACTTTGAGGATTAGCATTTGAGGCTAAAATTTCTCTTTGAGTATTAGTTGTTGAAGGAGTAATCATAAAATACTGGTTCTGCTTCAATGTGGAAATCTGGTCAACGGGTTTAAGAATGCTTTCCTCAGATTGATTCTCAGTTGCTGATAATCTGTCAACGATTTCCTGCAAAGAATAATATTACATTTTTAAGCTGACTTGGGAATAATAATATAAAATAAAATACGGTAGGTTAATGAAGCTATTATTATTTGTGTAAAAAAATTTAAAAAATAATATATATATATATATCATATATATATATATATGTATATAATTATATATATATATATATTTATATAT
>JABUQX010133887.1:0-5000 GCA_015478945.1 Trachelipus rathkii
GTTGTACTTCGTTCAGTTCAAGTACGGGTGTTTATCGTTTTCAAATGGGATTGCTCGCGTTTCGTGCGCCGCTTCACTTCTTCAAACGCAGGAGTCCCTCGTATTACGCGGTCTTTCACCAATGCACCGAGGACGAAGGGTCCCATCTCGAAGGCGCTGATGAATGCGAGCAAACATTGTGTGAGTGGGGGTGATTTCTGTGTGGAAACCGTTCCCGGTACATGAGATGCGCTCTTCGTCCATTTCCGTTCGCCGCACCAGTAACACATTATCATGTCAGTTAACTCGGGAAGAGTGTAGTGATCCATTCGTAATCGATGCCTACACTGTACTGAATCAACGATGAATTGGGCAAGGTAAAGGTATTGCCACGTGTTTCCGAAAGACGTTAAGAGTACACACATGTACGCACGCACAAACACATTAAAATTGAGTAACATAAATCGTCGGTAACCTACATGCGACGCGTCACAACATAAACCAGTGTACCTTCAATCTTTATCAACTTTGAAACGAAGCGTCATACAGCATAGGTTATTTAACTATAATTTGTCCTTATCGTTTGCCCTATCAACCTCTCTCTCTCTCTCTCTCTATATATATATATATATATATATATATATATATATATATATATATATATATATATATATATATATATATATTTATCTCTCTTTATATATATATATATATATATATATATAAAGAAATTTCTTACGACTTAAAGTGTTTGAAATTAAAAAATGCTGTTGTTTTTGCTCACACAACGTGCTCTTTTCAAAAATGTGATCGAAAATGTTCTATCTGTCCAGGAAATGTTCCCTTTTTTACCTTAAAGTTAACGAAAATCTGTTAACGAAACGAAATATCTTACTAGTCATTTACAGTAAATTTTCAAACAATAGTTACTACAAAAATTACAAGCATAGTGTTCTATCACCTTTAGTATAATGTTGGCGCAGAAAAGTCCTGTTTTGATTCATATAATGGCATAAATTGCCTTGATTTTAATACTGCATGAATGGATCCATCTCTTGCATCAGCTCCACGTACCATGCCAGATGCTTCGGTCACTAGTTTTACACATCTTTCCACTCCTTGGGATTGGCACGGTTTGGTGATATGATAAGGACGTTGCATAAAGTTATTAAGGTCTTCATCAGACAGTTTTCGAGTCATAGATGGCTCGAACCTGCACTGATCTATAGGAGGCAGTAGGTCTTTCAGTGTTTGACAACTGTCAGTGATGTGCGGTGGACGAAATTCTCTGATAAAATTTTGACTTGGACCTGGTTGTTACCGTATTGCATTAATTGTATCGATAGCATCCTTTTTGTTTTCTTCATCATCGTTTGCTAACATCGTCAATAGCATATTTTCTTGGTGAGCCCAGTAACCGTTTCTTTTGATGACAGGCAATGTTATACTGGCAATATCTGGTGACAGCTGTCTTTGGATTTTGATCTGCTGCAGCAATCACTTTAGAGTTTAGACCATCATTTCATCTAGGTCTGCATTTTATTCGAAACCACGTTGGTGCATAGCAAATCACAACAAACTTTGCCTATGACTGCAATTCTCCAGTAGGTTATGCTGTTGCTATGCAGAGGCGACAAATTCTACTGGCAGCAGTAACCCACCTAGCCAATAACATAATTCCAGGTTTTTCATGCATTAGATCCTCAATAACAACACAAGTTCTTTTAGCTCTTGCTAATCTCTACTAATGTCGTCTATGTCAACATCAGGAAGTGGGTCACCTTCTGAAATGTTTTGGAAGACTGCAAGTGGAAGGGTCTCACATGTAGTTAGGGCTTTGCCAACAGGTCCCTTACACTGAGTGGAACTTTCCTGGGACCTATCTTTTTACACAAATAACAGAGGAAGTTCAAATTTCAATTACACAGACTACCAAAATGGGCCACTGCAGAGAGGTCTATGGCTGCTGATCTAAGAGATGATTGCATACGCTTTGAAGTCCAGTGTTGAGCAGGTATGCTGTCATCTTCAAGTCACGTGATACTTTGTCAATAGCCCATATATTGTAATAATGTTTTCCATGCAACACATCTGCAATAGCTCACCTGTCACCACTCTGTCCCACATCAATGGTGAAGGCGAACAGCCCGAAGTCTTCCCTTACCGATTAGAGTTAACTTTCCACTTTTTACTACTGTACCACTGCCTTTCTTTCCTTGATCAGGGTGTTGTCTTTCCTGCCATCAAAAAGATTTTTAATATGCTCAATTCTTCTTCCTGTGTTGTTTTCGTCAGGCCTTTTCTTAGCTTTTCTCGTGCTCTCCAGATTTTCTTAGGATCTATAACATTGGTCTTGTCATCTGCACTGACAACACCATAGTCAACTAGTGCCGCTGTACCTATAGCTGCTGCTGCTCTGTTGGACACTCCATACCTCTCTGCCTCTAGTGCAACGGTAGGGATTTGTGTTGTGTTCCGGCAAACACCAAGAGTAACGAAATCATCGTCAGGTATACTTTGTCCCCTCATGATCAGGTGGTGAAGCTGTATCTTCAATGGCAGTAGTGTTTGCAGACAGGACCCTTACACTGCTCGATTCTTCTTTTCTTAGCTGCTACTCTTTCTTCCATACAAAACTTTCTTGCAGAACTCCTGTTCATCATTTCAGTTACAGTTTTGTCTACTCTGCCAATTTGCATTCTGAGAACTATTATTTTGTCAACTAAAAGGTCTTATTCTCAAGATGGAATTTTCAGTTCTTTGGCGCAGTTACATGCAAGCAGATCCTTGCATTGACATGCAGCAATGTCAAACAATTCATTCAAACTGTCCAGAAACTGCTTGCTTTTCTCCGCACTAATACCATGCTTTGATGCTTCAGATCCTTCATACATCAGTCTCATCAGCTTTGTTTTAACGTTTTTAAGTGGCTGTGGTGGAATCCCAGCTCGAATCCACAGGTCAACAAGAGCCTCACTTAACTGGGGAATGACATCCTTATTTCTGGAATACTTATGTTCCTTTAGGAAAAGAAAATGTCCTGCAATCTGGAGACGCGTGGGAAGTTCAATAGTTGGGAATTCCTGCAGAGGGGGGCCAAACACAACATGACTTGCTGCCTTCTGTGTTATCATTTGACTCATGCTAGTACCTGAAATGTAAAAAAGAAATATATAAATCGCAGTCAACTTATTTAGGGAATAAATGAACATTATTCAATGTTCATTTATTCCCTAAATAAATTGTTCATTGAACAATTCAGAACAAATAGCAACAGAACTATACGAATAGCGATTTTTGACCAATTTTTCCGATTTTTGAGGTCAAAATGGGAGCACTTAGGCCTCATGGAAAAATATTTAATTTAATTTTCTGAATACCCTCATAGGCGTGAAAAACAATATTTTAAAAAAACACATTCAACAAAAGCGCTAATATATATATATATATATATATATATATATATATATATATATATATATATATATATATATATATATATATATATATATATATATATATACAGTATATATATATATATATACTCGCTGCCTAACTTATATATATATATATATATATATATATATATATCATATAAAGTCTCCTTCAACCGACCGAACATAATGGCAATAACACTTTTCAATGCTGGGTAGTTTGATAATTGGCAGGCAGGCCCCAGATGCTATTGGCATCGGAACGTCGTTGCATGCAACCGTAGGGAATTAATAACCCCCTGTTAAAATAACTTACTAAAACAACGCAGAAGACTCTCGAAAAGCAGGTGACATATAATGACTTACTGGGCAATGACTTTTGCATCAGTTCGTTTTTATATTGGGAAGAAATTGCTCCCACAATTATTTTAATACACCAAAATATATTGAAATATGAAATAAAAAAAAACTATTAAGAAGGAACGTAATTGACACTCACTTACAGTATATATATATATATATACTATATATATATATATATATATATATATATATATATATATATATATATCTATATACTTATATATATATATATATATATATATAACACTATATATATATATATAACCAATAATATTCGACCGTCGTAGAGTGTGGACTCAGTGGAAACCAGAGGAGAAGCGGAAAACAGAAGGGCCAGAAGAGAGTGATTGGAAAGATGGATGGATTAGTCTGAGTGATTTATTGAAGAAATGGAATAGTCTGAATAATTTACGCAAGAAGTGGTTAGCCAATATTTTGAGGAGAGAGAGAGAAGAGAAGTGAGGAAGCTTTTGCTTGGAATAGCTGCAACAACGAAAAAAAAATACGATTTTGGATTTTAAAATGTAAAAAATTTAAAATAAATTTATTTTATTTCTAATCTGCTTCGAGGTGCTGCAAACTTTTTAAAATCATTTCTTTTGGCTATTTTTGGAATAGTAATTATGAAATAAATGAAATAAAATTATAAAGAAGAATTAAATAACAAATTGCGGAAGGTGAAGCTGCTTATCCCAAGACAATCGTCAATCATATGAAGAAAGTTTTTCAAATTCTACTTCCACTGGTAGCCAATTTTCCGAACCCCTTTCCATCATTAATATTTTCACAAATGGTAGTAATATACCGTATACCATAATGTATGGCAGTTACTTGTGTAATGTGATGTGTTAATTAATAATGTGAATAATGTGAATAATTTTGTTAAATATTAATAATAATAGTGATACTTGTGGTAATGTGATAATGTTAATAATAAGTGAAAATAGTGGTGAATAATTTAAGATATGGTGAAATATAGTCGATAGCATAACAATATGATCATTAAAAAGTGTTTAACATAATAATATTAATATTGAAATATAGTAAATAGTAGTGATTATTGGTAAAATATAGTGTATTTTGTGTTAAATATAGTGTTTAGTATAATATTAATAATAATAATAATAATGATAATAATAATAATGTGAATATGTATGCATATATGTATATATATATATATATATATATACATATATATATAATAACCATATACTTGCCATACAT